>OY740765.1:41670731-41824270 GCA_963513935.1 Aphrophora alni | reverse complement strand
TATTTGTGGAGTGGTAGTGTTCATTTCTTCAATTATATTGCATATGTTTGGCCATAATTTTTTCCAAGACTTTTGCAGAGCACTTTTTGGAACATGATCCCAAGCGTCTGCAATCATGTAAATCACGTCTTTGACATTTACAGATTTTAACAAATCAATCACGCTTTGTTCGCCTTCTTCTTCAATTAATTTGCTTAAAAGTTCCCTGTGATAAACACGCTTGATACTTTCCAACACACCTTGATCCATAGGTTGCAAAATTGGAGTCACATTTGGGGGGAGAAATTGAACTTTAATATCCCCATTGATGAGATTTTCTTCTGCAGGACGAGATGGCGCATTGTCAAGAAACAAAATTGTTTTTTCTGGGAGTTTTTTTTCTTTGAGAAATTTTTTCACATCTAGGACAAAATTTTCAAAGAACCACTTTTTAATAATAAAGCTGTCCATCCACGCACTTTTTTGATTTAGATAAACCACAGGCAAGAATACAAGATTTACATTTTTAAGTGCTCGAGGATTTTTTGCCTTGCCAATTATAACTAGGGGAATTTGTGGTTTCTAGAAGCATTGCTACAAGCCATAGCAGTTAGGCGATCCTTGCTCTTTTTTTAGCCCTTGGCTGCCTCATCAGTTTTACAAGCAAAGGTTTTGCTTGGTAAAATACGGTAAAACAGTCCTGTTTCGTCAGCATTGTAAATCTGGTCAGGAGAAAGTTTTTCAGACGAAATAATTCTTTGAAACGTTTCCTTAAACTTTTCACTTGCCGCCTGATCACTAGACAGGCTTTCACCAGTCACAGATAATTGTTTTATGCCATTCGATTTTTGAACCGCTCTAGCCATCCCTGGCTAGCTGTAAAATTTGGATCAGGATTTGATCATTTTTTGTTTAGGCTTGCCGCTTTTTCAGCCAAAATCAGTCCAGAAATCAGAACACCACGTTCTCGCTGAGCACTAAACCACATAAATAATGCCTCGCCCAACGATTCATTTTTTGCATTTTTTATAGTTCCTCTACCCTCTAAACTGTCTTTAGCGATCATTTTGAAGCAAAAGTCTTCAATATTTTTACGATTTTTTTCCCAATCTGACACAGTTGATGTCCCTACGCCGAGTTCTGCAGCAAGTTTCTTTAAAGATTCGCCCCTGTCTATACTATTCAATGCGTCTAACTTTTGGGCCATTGTAAGCACGTTTTCGTTTCGTCGCCATTTCCACGCACAAACGCTAACAAACGAATATAAATATTATTAACCATATCCGATCAAAAATGTAAAGAAACAAAACACTGCACAGCACGATAATTCTGGTAATGATGTATTAAGGTTGCTAGCACGTGATAGACTACCTGCCGGCGTAGACAATAGACAAGGTCACTGGTCACTGTCTCGCCGCGTCGGGGTAGGGGGATGGTGGTGCGGAGGTCATTGCTCCTCCACTTTCTCTTCCCAGCGCATCAACAACCCGCCCTACTACCTTAAGGCGACACTGTAGTGATGAGGAAATCACGTTTTTATCAACATTAACATTTTTATTTTTCGTTCCGGATCGATCCGGATAATCCGGACATCCGGTTGAACGAGGTCCAGATAAACGAGGTAGTACTGTATTAAATACCATTTTTATTAATATTGTAATAATGGACTAAAGAATGATTCAAAAAGTTGTCAACAAATTAATGTTTTATACCACTGCTATTATTTAGCAAGCATAACTTATGAAGTCACTCATTAACATATATCCTGCTAAAAATAAAAATAACATGTAGTAAAATAGTTCAAATATACCATTAGTATAATAGTGTTATATTTATTCTTCATTTGGTTTATTTTCAGTAATAAGATTTATAGAACATAAACTAAAAATAGGCTATATTATAGGTAAGACTGTATGTAACGTAATTTTAACGCCTCTGGCAGCGCTGAACAAAAGGGGTATAAATCTGGTGTAATATTTTGTTTTTAATTTCCGGAGGACCTTTATTATAATATTAATTAGATAACAGACACTGAAGTAATTAAGTGAATGTTGACCTTACCTTGTGGTGTGATGTTATGATAATTCCTGGCCAGGATTGGTCTGCAGAGCTGGAAGTAAAAGATCACAAACACAAATACTCCAGTGTTTTTTTTTAAAATAGAGTGGTGAATTGAGGTTAAAGCGTAAAAAATATATAAGCGGTTTTTTTTTTAACACGCACACTCGACAATTGCAAAACAGCATCTGAGTAAACCTGCTCCAATTATCGCATGAATCAAAAAATGCGCACGCCGCCTCGTCAAGTGTGTAGCCTAATTGGGTTTATTGCAGGGGCCATATGAATACCAAACATACCGGCCGCGTTGAAACAATGTTTCGAAATAATCTTAGAAGTGGAAGGAAGAAGGTGAGAAAGAGCGAGGGCGGACGCAAGGAGCGGAACCGCGTCGGGTTATTGAGGGTTAGAAGAGGAAGGTGGGTAGTCGATGGGCAGTTTGAACACCTTAGTGACCGGCCGCGAAAGGGTACCGGTAGAGGTGCGCAGAGTGACCATACGGACCGCTCCATCCTTTCCGGGGTGTAGCTGTGTTATACGGGCGAGAGGCCAAGTAAGCGGCCGAGACAGGTGGTCGTGCACCACGACCATGTCTCCTATAGCGAGGTTGCACGTTGGTTTTGTCCATTTCGTGCGTTGCTGAAGCGTGTGGAGATACTCTAATTTCCAGCGTTGCCATAGTAGCTGGAAGAAGCGTTGCGATTGTTGCCAATGTTTTAGGCGGTTTTCTGGCATGGCAGTCACGTCCTCTTCAGGTAGCGAGACCAGAGGTTGACCAACTAGGAAGTGTCCTGGAGTAATTGCCGAAAGATCGTTAGGGTCGTTGGACAGTGGTGTCAACTGCCTAGAGTTCCTCCACACGGGTGGTTAGCGTTAGGAAGTCCATGAGCTGTATACGTTGTTCACCAAGCATACGAGTTAAGTGATGCTTGGTGCTCTTAACGGCGCTTTCCCAGAGACCACCTTGGTGCAGTGCTGCGGGGGGTATAAAATGAAATGCGATGCAATTTTTGCTAGCGAAATGTGAGAGCGATTCGGCAAACTGTGGTTGCTTCTTGAATTCGGCGTATATAGCGTTTACTTTTGCAGCGGCGCCTACGAAGTTGGTGCCGCGGTCAGAATAGAGGTTAGTGCAAAGACCTCTGCGTGAAATGAATCTGGTGAGAGCTGCGATGTATTTGGACGTTGTTAAGTCCATTGCAATTTCTATATGAACAGCTTTAGTAGCGAAGCAGACGAAGATGCACAAGTAGACCTTGACGATCTTAGCGCTGCGTAGCGAATGGATCTTGACAAAGAACGGACCTGCGTAGTCAACTCCCGTAGTAGTGAACGGCTTGGCGGGCGTCACTCGTGAGCCTGGCAGATTGCCCATCAACGGAAGGTCTTGCATTGGTCTTGTCCTGAAGCAGACGATGCATCGGAATACGCAAGATCTGTTGATACTTCGCGCTGAGAGGATCCAAAACTTTTGCGTCAGAAGTGACTGGAGTAACTGCGGTCCTGAGTGCAAATAGCGTTTGTGATAGGCATTTATTATGGCTGTGATGACGTGATGTTTCTTAGGCAGCAGTAGAGGGTGCCTGGAGGTGTAATTTAGAGGGGACTGAGTGTGGCGTCCTCCAACTCTTAGAAGTCCCTTGCTGTCCTTCAGTCTTTGCAGTGCGATGGAGCAGAGTCGGCGAGAGTTCAGAAGCTGGATGTCAGCCTAAAATGTGGTGCTTTGGACAATCTTGATAATAGCTTCCTCAGTTTTCAATTCTGCGATTGTCAGGAAACCAGACTGTCTGGATTTATTTCTGCAATTGTGAGCGAAGCGTTGAACGTAGGCGACAATGCGATTGAGCGTAGTCCAATTGGAAAATGTAGACAATAGGTCCCATTCGTGACTGGTAGAAGCGATGCCTATGTGAAGCGGATTTGTGCGGGTTTCGGGCAGAATGTCCAACACCTGCGCAGGTGTATTAGACCATTCATGGACCAGAAGCCAAATCCACGGCGGACCTGACCACCACAAGGGGTGAGTCACGAGAGACGAACAAGAAATGGGACGCGTGGCACAATCAGCAGGATTGTGACATGAGTCAACATGGAACCAATGTTCAGGAGTTACCCACTCCTGAATTTGAGTGACCCTGTTGGCAATATAAACCTTTAGCTTGTATGATGGACTTTTAATCCAGGCGAGAGCGACGGATGAGTCAGAGTAACAGCGGATTTGCTCGATTTGATAATGCGGAGTGATAAGCGAAGCAGCGTGTGCCATGAGGTTGGCGAGTAAATGAGCAGCGCATAGTTCCAGATGATGAAGCGATATACGCATGAGCGGTGCAACCTTGGACTTAGCGAATGACAGCGTTATATGCATATTATTGTCCTTATCTGTAATGCGTACATAAATAACAGCAGCATAACCTTGTTCAGAGGCGTCTCCAAAGCCAAGAAGTTGTATTATTTTAGCGTCGTGAAGTC
Source organism: Aphrophora alni (assembly GCA_963513935.1). Classification (NCBI taxonomy): domain Eukaryota; kingdom Metazoa; phylum Arthropoda; class Insecta; order Hemiptera; family Aphrophoridae; genus Aphrophora; species Aphrophora alni. The sequence continues at coordinate 41,819,761 of OY740765.1, read as the reverse complement.
GTGCATGAATTCGGATGTCTCTCAAGATAGGCATGTCCTCAACAAACATTTGCCACGTATTAACCATATGATCGGGCAATGGGTCATCCCAATCAAGACCAAGAGTCCATAGTACTTGGATGATACTTTTGGCGTAAAACATTATTGGCGCTAAACAACCACATGGGTCATAAAGATGAGCAATGACCGAGAAAATTGCGCGTTTAGTGTAAATAGGTTCGATTTCCTTAATTGTGTAGGAAAACATATCAGTAGATGGTGTCCATTTTAAACCTAAGATTGACACTAAAAGTTGATCGTCAGATTTAAAGTATAGCGGGGTTTCACGATGATCTTCAGGAACAGCGTTTAATAGCTCTGTAGCATTTGAGGTCCATTTCCAAAGTTCGAATTGACCTTTGTAGAGCAGTTGAATCAATTGTGATTGTAGGTTTAAAGCTGAAGCGACATCATGTGACCCGGTGACAATGTCATCAACATAAATGTTGGTTTTAAGATTATTAGCGGCTAGCGGAAATCCATGACCATCGTCGTCTGCGAGTTGATTTGAAGTGTGTATGGCGAGAAATGGAGCAGATTTCACCCCATATGTAACTGTAGTTAATTTATAAGTTGAAATAGGCTGCGATTTATTATCACGCCACAAAATTAATTGGTAATTTTGATCAGCGGAAGCAAGTTTTATTTGCCTATACATCTGGCGTATATCACATGAGAATACGATATTGCAGCGGCGAAAATGGAAAATAACATCGCATATGTTTGCTTGTAGCTTTGCACCACAATATAGCGTATCCCTTAGAGACATTCCGTTGCTGGTTTTTGCGCTTGCGTTAAATACAACTCTGACTTTAGTAGTTGAAATCGATTCTTTAGTTACCCCATGATGTGGTAAGAAATAGTGATTAGGCGGAAGATCAGGTTCCGTATACAGCTGCATATGACCGGAAGAAAGATAGTCAAGCATGAAAGCAGAATAAGCGATTTTCAAATTTGAATTTTTGCTGAAAGAATTTTCCAAATTTAGAAAACGACGTTTAGCCTGGTCAAAAGAGTTACCAAGAAGAACGTTCTTATCAATAAATGGCAGAGCCACTTCATAGCGACCGTCCGAGAGACGGGTCATATTGTTTATGTACGATGACTCACAATCTAACTCATCTTTGGTGTTTTGATTTACCACTGGTGGTTCCTCAAGTGACCAAAATTACTGCAAAACATGATTTAAACGTGTGGTGTCACAAACAAACAAAGAAATAGAATTTTTAACGACGAAATTAGTACGAACTGGACCGACAAGAACATAACCGAACACAGTATCGATGGCAGTAGGCAGATGTTTGCCTAAATTAATTTTATGACCTGTTATGATCTGGCCATAAATGTCAGCACCGATCAACATTTCAATTTTTTTAGGACAATTAAATTTCGGATCGGCTAGTTGAATATGTCTATGCTTGTTTTGAATTTCACAAGATGGCGTCCATTGCGGTAGTTCAGAGGCTATATGGTCTAGGACAATGATGTTATGTGTACCTTCCAAAACACGTCCGTCCAAAGAGCCTAAAGTTAGTTTGACAAATCCTTTAATGCGTGTGGAAACATTGGAGATTCCCTGTAGGCTTAAAACTGTAGGTTGAATTTTCAGGCCTAAGTCCAAAGCACACTGCGTGGTTATAAGGGAGGTTTGACTCCCTGAATCCAAAATAGCCGTAGCTATGCATGATTTACTAGAATTTGGATTAAGTACTAATTTAGTGGTCCCCAAAATAGTAATTAATCCGTTAGAGCGAATAGCGAGGTTAGGCCTAGTAGATAGGTTGGTTATCTTTTGCGAGTGGTCGTGTCCAGTGAAGCGATGCGATTTTTGCAGGCCTTTTAGTCATGATTGTGACGCAGGCGACTCCTGTTGTATTTTAATGTGCAACAAGGTATGGTGCTTAGCGCTGCATAACTTGCACACACTTTGTGATTTACAGCGTGATATAGTATGCATGTGACTTAAACAATTAACACAAAAGCGTTGCAATTTTATAAAATCAAATCGTTTGTTAGGCGATAGATTGTGAGAAGTTTCACATTTGTAAATATTATGATCATTTTTTTCACAAAAATTACAGCTGCGTTGGTGTACAGTAGTTTGGTAAACCTGCGGTGTGGTTTTAGGTTTTACGGGAACGTTAACTTTGGTATGCGTCAATTTCGGACAAGTAGATTTGTTGTCAACGGCAGTAGCGATAGTGGCGTCATCTAGACGAGTACACTCGCGTTTCAAAAAAGTAAACAATTCCCCAATTGTAGGCACCTTACGGTCAGTTGATCGTTGGTCTTCAAATCGTTTACGGGATTCCTGATCCAGTTTCCTGAATAGGATGGTCAAGAGACCCAACTCATTAGAAATATCAAACTTTAGTACTTTTAGTGCCTGAGCATTTTCGTTAAAGGTGTCTAACATCTGTCTAATATTGTAAACAGAAGGCGAAAAAATAGGTGGCATGTCAAGTATGTTTGATATATGAAAATTGACCAGGCGCCGTGTGTTTTGGTACCTGTCACACAGAGTATCCCACACAATATGATAATTAGTAGAATTTAAAGGCAGACCCTTTACAATTTTTAATGTTCGCCAGATAAAACTGAAACCAAATACAGTAGAACCCCTCTTAACCGGTCTAGTCGGGACTGACACCTGGGCCGGTTCGCCGTTTGGCCGGTTAATCAGAGGTTCCCATGAAAAATCGGTTTTCGTTCAATGAAAGCTTATTTAATCAGGTAGCGCTAAGAATTATGCAATTAAGGTGTTATTGCAACTCATTTTATTGTACATAAATGTATCGTATATATTATGTTATGTATATTATACATCAAACTTGAAAAAATTAAACACTACAAAGCTCTTTTACAGGCTCCCCTCTGTCAAGTCTTTTGACACATTTAACCGCGTCTCAAACGAAACCAACACACGCTTCCGTTTTCACAACTCACTCATTTTTATTTACTGTAATATACCTGTCAAAGACAAAAAGAAAACTGAAAAGAAATGTTATATTTTCCATAATGTATACTAAAATGATTCGTGGAAAAAAAGCGGCCCATCAAACGTTTTTGTGGGTGTATGTCTGCTATACCGGGTGCCAATGCTGCGGTGTTTTTACGGCGCCGACAATGGGATACCGCTATCTACAAAGTCGTTTGATATCGCCGCCGCTTTGGTGTTTCAATTACAATTTATTTTCGGAAAATCTCATCCAACCAGTACACTACGATATAGGCCGGTTAATCCGAGGACCGGTTAATCCGAGGCCGGTTAACAGAGGTTCTACTGTATGTGAATTTCTCCATGGCGGAAATTGACTCATTTTCATGGATAGTAGAATTAAACATGTGATAGAAAGTAGTCCAAAGCGACAGATTACCATCAAATGTAGGTAATGAAAGGCGTGGTAAGCGAATTGATGATTGTTGTGCAATGTCAATATCATGCGGAGCTGTGGGAGAATGTTCAGTAGTGCTAGCGAGTTTATGTGGTATCAACAATTTAATTATTGAATTAATATTAACCGACAGGTCAGTTATTGCGTCTTGAGCGGCGAGAACCTTTTGCAACTGATCTTCTGTCGTGTTTTCATCTTCGACAACGCGCGCTATATAACCATCAAACTCGAGAATCTTCTTTGCGACAACCTCCGAATATTCTACGAGTTTGTATTCCCCAACAGTCGTTAACAGCTCAGTTTCAGCGTCACTAAGCGTGTGAACTGCTTCATAAATTTTCTCAAACTGCGCTTTAATTAGTGTTGATTGTCGTGAGAATGCCGAAAATCGCATGATTGCATACAGTCAGTTTCAAAATGGCCGAAGAATTTCCAATTAGCGAGTATTCTTTTTCGTATAAAAATAATAGCGGAAATTAATTGAATGCAATTATAATTAAAGTGGATAGACAATTACAATTAAACTGCAGTGATTTAATTAAGTGTCAAAAATAAAATTATTGCATTCAGAACATAACTTTTAATAGCATGCAGAATCGCATTTTGTTGATTTCGTTAGATTGTTTATCTGTTAGATTAGGCTAAGTAGATTTTGTTACACAGGTCTTACTTAATAAACAAGACCTAAGTAAATACAGATAAGCAGGCTGTACAGCTGTGCTTGAACAAAAATGATACAGACTTTATGTTTTCTGTCCAGTATTGCGGTCCAAATGTGGATATAGCGTAACAAAATGGCTGCCACCGCTTTATAAAAATGTCTAAATCGAATGCAATTTTTTTTAGAACTTGCAGAGCCTAATTTATGTCTGACAGGAAATTAGGTTGTTTGAGTAATTCAACTTTACTTTAATAATTAACTGAGAATTCGGATAGTAGGCTATATTAATTTGTGAAGCTTAGGCCAATATGACTGATTTACTGTGTTAGCGTTTAAAACAAAAAAAAATTTTTATTTTGTTTAAATGATGATTACACAGATCACACTCCTACAACGTAACACCCAAAACTGATATACATCCGGCCCGGAGGACCAAAAACTGTAACGTAATTTTAACGCCTCTGGCAGCGCTGAACAAAAGGGGTATAAATCTGGTGTAATATTTTGTTTTTAATTTCCGGAGGACCTTTATTATAATATTAATTAGATAACAGACACTGAAATAATTAAGTGAATGTTGATCTTACCTTGTGGTGTGATGTTATGATTATTCCTGGCCAGGACTGGTCTGCAGAGCTGGAAGTAAAAGATCACAAACACAAATACTCCAATGTCTTTTTAAAATAGAGTGGTGAATTGAGGTTAAAGCGTAAAAAATATATAAGCGGTTTTTTTTTGTAACACGCACACTCGACAATTGCAAAACATCATCTGAGCAAACCTGCTCCAAATATCGCATGAATCAAAAAAAGGCGCACGCCGCCTCGTCAAGTGTGTTGCCTAATTGGGTTTATTGCAGGGGCCATATGAATACCAAACACTGTAGCCAAAACTTCGAAAATAGTTACTTTTTTGTTTCTGATATTTTTGTATTACTTACTCAGTTCTGAGGAGTATGAAATATAATAATGATGTTTAATCGTTTTTAAACTAAGCACTACCAGAAATTTATTCTTTCTTTTTCTACTAATGAAAAACCCTATCACGGCCTATGCCCAGACGGTTAGTCTGCATGGTGTGGCTACAACATATCACTTGTTTCTCAGCAGCATTAACATCCACAAGCATTCACCTCCAGAGAAAGTTATGCTCACCATTAAGCCTCTATTTCGTGACCTAACAGATGTGAATCTTTTAAAAAAATACTTACACGGAAGGACCCAAAACCCAAACGAATCATTCAATGGAGTTGTATGGTCAAGGATGCTAAAAACAGTTTTGTCGGCTTGGAACTCTTAAAATTGTTGTGAATGATGTAGTTGTAGCCTTCAATAGTAGTAACCTTGGGAGAGTTGAAATTTTAGAAAAACTGTGTGTTGCGGTTGGTGGTGACTGTTTTGTTACCCTCAAGTCATTGGATTCATGTCACCTAAAACAGGCAGACTTATCTCAAGAAGAAATTTCTGAAAAGGCTGATAAGGAAAAAGAGGACTCAAAAAAAAAGAAACAAGACAATGAGCAAGAAAGGGTAAACCAATATGGACTAGGACTTGATGCTATGCTTAAAGTGAATAAATTTAAGTTTTTTACCATTTTCCAAAACTTCAGTCTACGGATACTGTACACAAGTAATGCTGTATAAAGTTTCATAGGTCTATCTTTATTGATTCTTGCTACAGATGTACCTAAAAACTGTAATTATAACATATGAGACGTAAGGACTACAGTCTTACAAAGTTGTTTATTATCTGTTAAACTTTCCTTATAATTATAAAAGAAACCAATATGATGAAATTATTAAATGATGATTAAATTAAAACCAACAATAATAAAACACCTTAGATGGTGTAGCTGGCAATATCTAACAAAAGAAGTGATTTCTTACCTAATTTAGCCTTTAAAGAATTTTCAATCATAGTGCATGGGCATTGGTCATAATGTTCGGCTGAATTTTCCTCCAATTCAACATCTTTGCCAGTAAACCTGCTGAGAAGTGTTAAAGAAGCCATAGGTAAACTAATATCTGCAGGGGAAAAATAATAATTCAGTGATATTATAACTATTTAATAACTGAATACCTAATTAGATTAACATCTAACTAATGTTATTTACTGACTGATCTACTTAAAAAATTACAAATTTAGTTAAACAAAGTACTACAAGATTTGTAACCATACTTGCCAGCTTTGATCCATTTAAAGGGTTGTATTTGTATTGAGTCTTCACTCCCCCCCCCTTCTCATCACTAATACACCATAAAATAAATGTGCACATAAATCACAAATTTTCTAAAATGAGAAAAATTCATCTACTATAAAATTAGGTTTTTTACAACCCAATGAACATAAAAACTAATATGCTATATGCATTCTTTTTAAAACCTTTCAAATTCATAAAAATACAAATTACAAGACCCATTGGAATCAATAATATGAACATACCAATTGGAAACTAGATCCTACCACCTAAAAAAAAAATGATCTTCTCCTCAAAAAAATAAAGCTAAATTTTGAAAATATTTATTGCCAAATTCAGATAACATAATATATGTAATATATGTATGTTTTTTAAGGCAGTAAATTATAGTTTGGCATTCCTTTTTACATACAGTACTTGAAACGCTAACTACAAAATAAATCTATAATTTTATTCAGTATGCTTATTTTCCCATTCTACATTGGTCGGAATGTAATATAATATACTTTAGAAAGCAAATTAAAATTATCTCAACTTGTTAACTTAACTCAGTTTTTTTTCCCCTTTCGTGCAAATTTGTTTCACTTGTTTGTTGTAGAGATAGTTCAATCTAGGTCACCACTGATGATTTGCACTACATTTAAAGCAAACAAATTACTTCGCTTGTTTTCCATTTAATAAAGCCAAAACAACATCCTTTGTTCTATTATTTCTCATAAAATTTTGCTACACTCATTTACCGATTACAACCTAGGCTTATAACCTTTGGCTGTTATGTTATGTAAAACACTTCAGAGATAAAATTTGCCCTGCTAATTTGCAGACTACCACCTTAGCCTCGATTTTGCTTATATGATACATCTACGAAAGCAAAACCCTCTCTACTGGTTTTACAGGCTTCAACCTACAACTTTTATTTTTATACTTATGGTAAAAACTTACTGACAAATCTCCCACAATACTATACTTTTATATGTAGCAAATCAATTTCATAATATATGCATAAAAAAATTAAAAAATTCTTATAAAACCTGCATTTCATTTATTATATCAATCCATAGTCGGCCAATTTATTAACATTAGTGGAATGTTTCAGATATATAAATAAGCCAAAATTTACAAGAAATTTCTCAATTAATAAAAGTTTATGAAAGTAATATTTTAACACTTATAGGGTAATATCGGTCAATTTGACCGATAGGCATTTTTACGTTTCAAGGGTGTCTAAACTGGTTGATTTTGGCGCTCGCTGTTTGCAGTACCTTCCTCCCTCCCCGCCACCTAACCACATGCTAAATATCGATTAGTTTCGCCCACACCGTTGTCTTGTGTAGATGTTTTGTTCTTTTTCAAGTCAGTCAGAAATACCGTGTGTTTCCCTTATTGTTTCTTTGCTTTCGGTAAGAATTACTTTATGTTTCTTTTTACGTGATTTACGTGTATAGTGCTGAGTCTACTAGTGGTGTATAATTGATGTTATTCTATAGTTTCTGTACATAAAGTTTGTGTATATTCTGTACATACTAAAAAGTTTATTCTAGTTTTTTTCTTTTCGTATTTTGCACATAAAATGGATCGTCCTAGTACCAGTAAATCTGTGCATGTGCACGATGCGAACTTTGAGGGTAGAATCCGCAGAATGTTGGGTGGTGAATCTGATTACGACCAAAGTGACGATGTTTGTGGACGACTCAGATGAAGACCCTGACTTTGTCATATGTGGCAGTGGTGAAGATTCAACCAGTAGTTCTGATGATGACAATGCTGTTTTGGAAGATGATGAAGGTAATGTAACCAATATTATAAATGCTTTAGCTGTAAATGTACCGATCCCCCATTTTTTATTGAAAGAATGAAAAAAACAGAAGCCGGGCCTCCAAATGCTTGGAGAAGTGATCCCCCTTCAAGAAATGTAAGAACTTCCACTCGTAATATTATAAGAACAGGACTACCAGGAATAGCAGGTCCTGTAAGAGCGTTAGGAAATAAGCCAAGTAAAGTTGACGTTTGGAAACTTTTTTTTACTTGGATATAATTCTACAAATAGATGCTAACACTAATGTAAAACTAGCACTTGCTCGTGAGAAAATCCCCCTAGGAAAATGTAAATCTAACTACAGGAATACCAATATTGAAGAAGTCAATGCTCTAATTGGTCTTTTGCTGCTGGCTTCAATCGAAAAATCTAACGATGAAAGTATGGATTCCCTTTTTTCAAAAGATCACTTTAGCCGTCCAATTTTCCGAGCTACTATGTCTGGTAAATGCTATAAAATTCTAGTAGCGTCTCTTAGATTTGATGAAACACAAACTCGAGAGGTTAGAAAAGCTACTGATAAAGCGGCTACTATTTCGGAGATTTTTGAAAAAATTATCAGTAACAGTCAAGCTGTGTATCGTCCTTCAGCATTTGTCACCATTGACGAAATGCTTGTACCCTTTCAAGGAGGATGTAGTTTTAGGATGTACATGTCTAAGAAAACCAAAAAATATGGCATAAAGGTAATGTGCCTTGCGAATGCCAAAACATCGTACTTGTACAACTCGTACATTTATACAGGCAAAGGTAGTGTGATGGATTTGGGCTGACTGAAAAACAAAAGGAACATAGTAGCCTATTTCAACACAATCACTCATTCGACTGTGTAAAGTCATAGAAGGCAGTAACAGAAATATAACTGCTGATAATTTATTGGTTCTCGTCTTTGGAGGGTGTAGACGAGCTTCGTAAGAAGAAGCTCACTTATGTTGGCACATTGAAAAAGGATAAACGCTGCATACCAGAAGAGTTTCTTCCTAATAAAACCATCCAGTTGTTTCTAAACCTATATGGCTTTAGAAATGATCTAACGCTTCTTTCGTATGTACCAAAGAAATACAGATCTGTGTGTCTTTTATCTAGCATGCACAACTCCATAGAAGTAAACCAGGAGGAAGAAAAACCTGAAAACATATGCTTTTACAACAGCACCAAAGCCGGAGTTGACCTTCTTGACATGAAGTGTGCTGTTTTCTCCTCAAGCAGAAAAACTAGGCGGTGGCCATTAGCAATGTTTTACAGACTTGTAAGCATTTGTAGTGTAAACTCATTCATTGTTTACAAGAGCTACGCAGAAACAACTATGTTGACACGATTTGACTTTCTCAAGAAACTCGGCTCCGATTTGGTAGGCCCTCATCTAGGGAGGAGAAGCACAGAAGTGGCTAACTTACCATGAGATCTGAAGCAGGAAATAAAAAAAAATCCTTGGAGAAAATGATGCTCAACCAATGGAGGAAGGTGTGTCTGATGATCGGCTACCAAAACGTAAGACTTGTGAGAGGTGCCCTGCAGGAAGTGACAGAAAAACTCAACACAAATGCATAAAGTGCAACCTTGCAATTTGTGGTCAATGTCAAAGAAGAGTTTGTACAGCCTGTGCTGCAGAGTGTGTTTAAAGTTGAGCAATTAAATTGTTGAAGTACTCTAAATTTAAACAGTATAATGATATTTTAATGTCTAAAAATTGTTATAACAAATGTTTTGCTTTTGTAAAACTTTATTCCTTTTGTAATAATGATTTTTTTATATTTACTTAAAGTCTACCTTAATAGATTATCTTTGCCAATTTAAGTGGTTTTTGTCATTTTACTGCCTAATTAACATCTTCAAATAAAAAAAAAACCTTGAAAATGCATATGACAGTCAAAATGACCATATGTTTCCCACGTTTAAACAAACATATTACCCTATAAGTGTTAAGTGCCACATACAAAAATATATCTTGTGCCTTATTCTATTTTGTAAATATCCAAATAAAAAGAGTAGTATATTTCAAAATAATAATTTTTTCTAGTAAAAAAAATTTATAATTTTTTCTAGAAAAAAACCAATAACACTATATGGCAGAGCAAGTTACGTTTTTATGTAAAATAGGTCACTTTAATTTATTTCAACATGTGAATAGTTTACAATGAATTTTCAAAAAATTACAAATAGTTATATCTAAAAACTGTTATAATCTTACAAGACGAATTTCAAAAATCAAACACTAGCCTATGCTTATTATAATACTAACATTTATAACTATAATGCAGTTTTTTTTCTTTCTTTTTTTTCCCTTCACAATATTTCTTCCCTCTTTAGTACAATGATGTTATTAGTTTACTTTCTTCCTTTTTTAAATAAATGTATTAAAACTTAAGATTTTGTTTTAAGTTGTTACCAGAGAATTACATAGGAGCTTATTTCAAAAAGTTTAGTTTTGAACGTAAATAGAGGGATAACAATTAAAGTGTATTTTTGAAATTCAAAACTGAAAATTTTGTATAGCCTAACATTTCAAAAAATCCATTCATAATGTTCAAGAGTAATTAATTGTTAAATAACCAAAAACGTATTGAAATACTCCAAATATGATTTAACAAAATAGATCAATGGTTGGTATAACAATTTTATAAATGTCATTGTTATATTAAATAAAATAATTAATTCCTTCTAGATTGTTTGAGACATTTCTTATTATAATACTTCTCTATAACTTTGACCATAGTATATATAATATATCATAGTGTATAAAAAATTACAGGTAGGCTACTATATTCTTTTCCACCATTTTTACCTAGCATAATAATAAAATAATAAACAAATTAAAAGTCATAAATTTATATTACCATTATCATTAACAAAATCAGTCGAGCACGAAATATCACACAACTGAATCACAAATCGGTGTTCCGATTAAGACCCTGAACAAATGGGTGGCAAATCATTTTCTAGTTTTTCCTCTTTTTACTGAATGAAATTGCTACACCCAAAAATTATTTATTTGACTTGTTTCAAATTCAATTTATTGTTTCATGGGTTTTATGTTGTGGACATTAGCTCGAGTCAACTCTAAGTACAATTAACTGAAAAATATTAGTTATAGAAATTTAGCTATGAAATTCATGAAATATTTTAGCCCCCTCCCTCGCCTTTTCAATTCCTGTTTATTTTATTTATTTTTACCTACAAAACCAAAAAAACAACATGAAGAAAGTTGTAGATCGAGCTAGGTCCCTCGGGAATGTTATATCTATACTCACTATAAGTGAGCTCCCGTGAGGTGTAAATAGTACAGAACATATGAGTGAGTGAATGATACTGCCAAAACCGTAGAATGTCAGTACAAGATTTACAACCTACACAATGAATATTTGATGTCTAGGACAAGTTGTGTAAAGGTAACTTAGTTATTTAATAGTTGCAATTTATAGGTAAAATTTATAAAAAACTACATGTTTTTACCAGAGTGTATACGTTAGGATTTTACAATGTAGTTTCTGTTATCTACCAGGCATGTTTTGTTTTATCATTGCCTACTTAACCATCAGGGGCTCACTTTAGTGAGTACGGGCTTGGAAATCCTGAGGGAACCTAGCTGGATTTACACCTTGTTTCGTGTATTCTTTGATTAGATCCCGCTCTTTTATCTTTCCTATCCAGTCTCTCTGGTCCAACCTTGTTCTTTTCCAACTCTGGCACTACTAGAGTATTCGAGGACTAGGGGTATTTATTTTATGTTCTTTTAAGTTATGGGTACAAGTTTATACAATCAATCATGCTATTAAATCAAATCTTTTTAGAAATTTAATTTAGAACAAACTTACATTGAAAAAGAAAAATGGTTATTTTATCGGTATGCACTTTTTGACCGTAAAAAAAAAATGAATTTAACACATTTTAAAAATGTAATATCATGATCAATAGAGTAAATATGTACCATTATATAGTGTTATGTTACAAAATATATTTTTACAATTTGAAAAAGAAATATATTAATAAATTGAGGGAGGATGGGTACTATCAACCTAAGCCTACTATCTAATAGTTGAAAAAAGTTGTGATACCTCATTTATGTAAAATTATTAATTTTTTACATAGAGATATCAGTTTCACCAGAGGGAAAAAATATAATTTGTTTAGGTACTGGTGTTATGTTTAATTAGTTTCTAAACAAACAGTAATCGTGGTTATTATAATAATACTACAATTATTGTAGGACTAAAATAGAAAAAATAAAGTACCTATAAGCAATACAAAGAAAGAAAAGAAGAAACTCATTGCCAAGTGAAATACGATGTTTAAACATTGCTCCAATTTATTTCATCAAAATTATTGTTATGTACGAACAACATACCGTACATCACACAGAGCCATTTATTTATCTTTTCATTTTAGAAAGGTGACCTTGAGACAAAATTGTCTTGAACAGTGAGTAGTTTATCAACATGATAAATTAATGTTAATAGTGATGTAATATGTAACCAATATACAGTAACATCATTTGCTCATCTGTAGATATTCATAATTAAGACTATTGGTCAATCATTGTGATATCGAAACTTAAAATTAGACAACACATAAAACCCTAAGTACCTAAATTATTTGTCCTTGATTTAAGATATATTTAACAGAACATTAAAAAACAAGGTGGCATTAATATCCCTTATAATTTACTATAGAAATGGCCGGGTACATCTAAAATACATGATAAAAAGTAAATTTTGTTAATTATTTTTTCAGATGATAATAACTGTTGGTTAAGAGAGCGTAACCAATATTTTCATTATTAAAACTATTATTGTTATAGGTACTTTCCAATTTCAGTCATCAATTTTTAGTATTGTTTTATATATATGTAATAAGCTAACCTAACCTATTTGTGGTGATTCCTGTTACTACTACTAATCTAATCCACATTATTGATTACCAATATTTCTGTGAATAGGTTAGGTTATGCCAGGTTATGTTATATATTTACTCATGAAATTATTGAATTTAAAACCGACATAAGTTAAAAAATCTTGGTTCAAGTTTTATTCACACCTAAATTTTTAATCGGTATTTATTTACTGCAGACTGACTGCTAATTTTCACGATTTTTTTTTATTCACTAAAAGTAAGACATAATAGCAATGAGAATAGCGTATAAATTGATGAATGCAAATTACATAATAAATATGCCAGGTCGTTATTTATATGTCTGCCAGGTTTGCCCAGCTGGCATATATATAAAACCACTCGGCCAAACCTTTCGTAGGTTTATTGAATTTAATAATTTGCTTACCTTAATACATAGGGCGATATAATTTTGCAGCCGCTAGGTTCACGTGACCTGTCAGTTATTGCAATAAAAAGATAAATGTATTTGTAATTAAACAGTTTAGTAAATCTTGATTCTAATTTAAATCTCAACATGATAAACTATCTCTTTTCTTAAAAATAACAATTGCAATTGAATATACCGTGTGTTTAATCTCTATCCACAATAAAAACATCATCATAGCATATTATCAAATCAATAATTTTCAGACAAATTGATCTTTCATTTATGATAAAATGTTGTACTACTGTATAACATATCGCATAAATTACTGATTGTAGGTGATGGCAGCTGGCAAATGATAAAATGCATGCTAAAAAAGGAAAATTTGTTTTTTTTTAATGTTTAAAATTGTTTCCACCCATTGTTTCTGTTGGGTATGTTACTTTTAGGCATCATAGATTACAAAACAAACTATTTCAAAAACATTCTGAACTATATGTAAGTATTCAGAATAAACAAACAAAAGTAGTTTGTCCTGAAATCGGCTTTGGCCAGTTTCATACACTCCAAGGTTACAAAATATCTTAGTTTTTTTGACGATTCCATGATGAAAGATGACAACCTCAACACGTCGCCATTACTCAACTAACGATAACAAAACCATTTGAGGCTTCGTCGGATTTGCGCAAATTACATGAAGGAGTAAATTGACCTTAGTTTGTACAGATTTTCTTGACTTTGTACAAGCATTTTATTTTTTGGGTAATTATGTAATCAAAATTGACCTGAAATTTAATTGAGAAAATCAATAAAATCATTTACTACCTACCATATTTTGAAGAAATGAGATCATATTAGGTGTCGCAAGACACTTTTGAAGTAGCAAAATACATTAGTTTAGAAAAAATAAGAAATATAAAAGTAAGAAATCCAGATTTGGATAGTTATTACGAATGCAAATTCAGCTCTGGTGACAATTGCCAAAGTTAATAATTATGACTATGTTATTCAAGTTAGTGATAGTGGTAATTGTTTACATAAAGATAACTGCTAATTTTGGGAATTGTTTTTTTAACTTCTACTACATATCTTACTTTTTAAGAATAAATAATGTTTTCATTACGGTCACTTTTTTCACTGAAAAATTACAATTTATAATCATTGAGCTTATAGGTTATACATAATGGCAAGAAATAATAGCAATGAGAATAGCATATGGTTTGCCTATGCGTAAATTTGTTTAAAAAATAGTGCAATATTTCCCGCTCGATGTTGCTTGACTTCTGTGACATATAAATGCATTAAATTCTGTAGTTTTGTAATTGCGATTTTTCGGTGAAAAAATTAGCTCCGCGATGAAAACATATTTTATTAATAACACATAAGGTATATAGAACATGTTAAAAAAAAAGCTGCGACTTTCTTTATAAACAATTACCTTTACATATATATAGTCACCTGCCCTCCTTTTTTTCATGATTCTTAAATCATACAATGCCATAATATTAAGCTGTAATATGCATGCCTCTCTCATATATATATAGGCCTACTCTCTCTCTCTCTCTCTCTCTCTCTCTCTATATATATATATATATATATATATATATATAGGCCTATATATATATGGGCTTACCCTGCGAGGGGCAGGGGGGCAACTGCCAACCCCCCCTGGAAGCAAAAAATAAATCTTTATTATACATTTTGTTGCTGGAATTTAATACAATTCTTGAAATAACTATTTTAATAATCAATTGTATATTGAATGACCATGGCTTGCCCCCCCCCCCCCCTAGTTTTGATCATGGGTATGCCCTTGTATATATATAGTCACCTAGCCAGACCTAATAAAACAAGGGATCACACATTCACTAACTTGACTAAGTAGTTAAACATATTAATATAGTCATTCATGACCTGAGCTAGATTCATACTTTTTTTTAATTTCTTATTTTCTACTAACATATTTTGGTACTTAAAAACTGTCTTGATTGTAAAGCTCTCTAAGACTATGTAAAAAAAGGGTGTTACCTGGTCAAACTCTCCTTAACAATTTTAACGTTTTTTCCAGCAATTGTCTGTTGAATGTAGCCTTCAGACATTATAAATTTCAAAAAATATTTCATCAAGATTCTATAGAAAATGTGTTTTTTTAGAAATACCAAACAGTAAAATACTTGATTATACAACCTCTACAAATTTCCATTTGAAACACAAAAGGGACTTTCTCCAAATTTGATTGACAGTGGAAATCTAGAATAATTAATATTCTGACAATTTTACACAAGATTTGATGTTAACAAAAATAAAGATATTAATCTAAATCTAGTTTGATATTAACCTGATAAAGTGTGGTTAGAAAAGTATAATAGTTATTGTTCTCGTAGTATTATGTACAAAAATAAGCATATGAAATCATTTAATATCAGCTTTCATAAATAATCACTTGACAGTTGACAGGTTGACACAGAGTACTGATATGGTGATAGATAACACACACAAACGCAGAAGTAAGCTTTTAGGTATATTTTCACTGAGTATGTCAGATTTGCAGAACAGGTAATTCTATGCTTTCATTTAGGTAACTAATTGAAGTTTTATGAAAGTAGTGCACGTTACAAGCATAGTGATTCCTGTATCTTAATAAATACCATATATGGGCACACAAAGAATATTTGGTATCTGAAAAAGTTCCTTTTTTTTTGTTCTACCACTTCGTACATAACGTGAGTAGTAAGTATGATGATAACTAAAAATTGAATTCAAGATTGTTTCTAATACATCCGTTATAAGGGTCACTACATAAAGAGAGATGAGTGGTCTTTTAAAGATGTCATCGTCTGTAGTCTGATTCTTTTAACTAGTTATACTCATATTTTTTGGAACAGCGTAATTAAATGTTTGAGATAAATGCAATAGGTCAAAATTTAGATTTTTATAAAAACCGGGTCAAACATTTTTTAAAACCCCAAAAAAAGATATCGGTTTTTCTTATAATCCTACAAATGCCGCTTCAAGAATTTTCAGTCTAAATAAACCATGAAAGCCATCATAAAAAGTCTCATTTTTTATAATATCGACCAAAGTAATTTTGTTAAAATTGTAGAAAGTTTTTTCATCATTCTAATGTGTCGGAACTTATGTAATTGAATACACTTTGAGTTTGTTCACCTTTGCAAGGTCTCGATATGGCACACTGATCTGATATTTACATTTCGGTAGTTCTTTCACGCCTCGCTCTTCTCGGTTATTTTCTACTTTGTCCCCTCCTCAATGATTAACCACCTCTCTTCTCACCTAAGAAGAGATCTTTTATGCCCCTCTTGATTCATTACGTCCACCACACATACAAGGCAAACTATACATCAGTTTTTCAGTTGTTTATTATTTTGGCTACTCTAAAGAACTTATACTACTACTCTATCTTTTTCTCCTAATTCCTAACATCACCGGCGCCTCGAAACATCGACTCGATGTTAAAAAAAACCTTCTTTTACAATTATGAAACCATAAAACCAATCAGTTTACAATTTATATAGGATAATCGTTCAAAGGCCCTCATATACTCATGACGGCAGACATGATATATAACGTTAAACCTATGTAACATATTATTATACATAAAACAGTCATCCACATAATAAACGCAATTTGTATCTATACTGTTGCATCTACTACTTCCAATCATGTTTTAGGTAATGTTACTGATTGTAGATTATTCCCCATAATATTATTGTTGTTCAACATTGGAATTGAAAAAGACCAATTAGTTTCAGGATGTGGGATATATTTAAAAAATCTAGGAGAATCATGATGCGAGAAAGGTTTTGCCGTCAAGGAAATCAGTGTGTTCTAGAGAACGGGTACTATGTGATGCAGGGTAGGATACAAGTATGCCACTCTATCACAAGTGAACTGCCTAACAACGAGGATATGTTCATTCTTGTGAATGGCACAATAATTACAAAGTAAAGTAATTTCATATGTGCCTGAATCGTTATAGGAATTGAAAACAAATGTTGTGGCTTACACCCACCACATCTCAGGCGAGTACCAGGAGTTGGATGTGTGACGGTAAAAGTATCGCCTGTGATCTCCGTAATTAAAAGCTCTTAGTTGCTGGAGACAGAGTGAAAAATACATTTTCATGTTATCCTCTTTATATCACCACCTGCAATCAACGGGGCCACACACCTTCGTGATAACGTTCCAAACTCCCACTATCGAGGAAAAAAGCACAATCCAGTCTTCCGTGGTTGAAAGTCGTTCAATTATTTTCCCGTCAATGTTTCTATGGATACTCCAGTCGTAGCCACTATGATTGGTTTCATGAATATTGTACAGGTGTGATTCTCCCATCGTAATGGTAAACGTAATTCCTTACATTTTTGCTTGAACCTCAAAGGCACCAGTCGTGAGTCGTGACCCCACAACTGACACCAGTTGTGACCGTCGCCCGTCCCTCGCTTTTTGGCAGTTAAAAACCTCTGTCAAAAAATTGGAAGTCTCCTGCTGGGTGGAGACTGCATTCACCGAAATATTGTCAGGATGGCGACGAGGACGCGATTTTATATATATTAATTATATCTAACTTCATCTATGTTTCCCTCACCCGAAAGACATGATCCGTGAATTTAAATTGTAGGTATGCTCTAACTCAAACTGTTCCACTCGCATCCCCCCCCCCCAGTGATCTCGTGCTGAGCCAGCTATTGAACCCTATTGTTTATCTCTAACAACATCTCTTTCTCCTGTTCAGGCGCAAAAAAAGTTCGAAAAAATTCCTTTAATTTGGACCACGTTATCTGTTCCAGTTTCTTTTGAAAATGTTCATTTTTATAATATCGTCCAAGTAATTTTGGTAAAATTGTAGAAAGTTATCTCATCATACTAATGTGTCAAAACTGATGTAATGGAACACACTTTGAGTTTGTTCACCTTTGCAAGGTACTGTATCGGTATGGCTCACTGATCTGGTCTTCAACGTTTTAGAAGTTCATTCACGCCTCGCAAGTCTTGGCTATCTTCTAGTTGGTCCTCTCCTCAATGATTGACCATTCCTCTTCCCACCTATGGTTGTATATTCCTCTCTTGATTCATGACGCCCACCGTCCACCACGCTTCCAAGATATGAAATTTCAATAGTTTTTCAGCTGTGTTACAATAGTTGTTTATCATTCTGGATTCTCAAAAAAACTGTTACTGCTACTCTTACTAATTTATTCTCCTAATTCCTAACACTACCTTAACGCTATTAAAGTATTCGAAGGTTAGGCTATCTATATTTTATGTGTTTTTCTTCTCTTTTCTTATTAGGCCGTGATGACTCAGATATTTTCACCTCTAAATAACAATATAAAACATTTCATTTAAGTGTCTGGGATTTACAAAGAACACCGTTGTAAATGACCCTGTAATGAATGTAGGTCAAGTCTAATTTGGCCCAGGTGATACAAAGTAAATAACTAATATATATATATATATATATATATATATTTATATATATATATATTTGCCCATTGTTTTTTAAAAGGAAATATTTAACTTATTTCAATAATGAATATATAATATACCGTTTTCCTTAAATGTTGGTATTCCAAAGCTCAATATACCGCAAACGATAGGATCAGGGATCAGGGCTTATTCCATGGTTCTTGTGTCTGTTTTAACTTTTACTATGGTACGTTACGTAGTCAACAACCGTTAATTTTTCGTATGTATTTATGAATACACTAGTTACTGAATATACTAAAATTGTTACTGATATTACGTAAAAACAATCTAAAAAAAATATGAATGAAAATGACATTTGATATCTAGTGGAATTTTTGAAATGGAAAGCAGTCACAACTATTATTATTACTCTGTAACATTGCTAAACTGACGTCATAATTCTTAAATTGGATCTAGCTGAAAAGTAAAATTTTGGCTGACGGTTGTACAAAACAGCAGTGAGTTTAAAAATAGATACACACTAATTTTGTGAAATTGATTACAGTAATTTAAATATATTTTTTATCATAATAAGTAAATACACTTCTGACTGATTAACCCGATTTTGTATCTTGTTTGGATTAAATCGAGAAGTGAATCAGGAATAGGTAAGATGAGTGCATACAAAATATGTTATAGGCCTATTAATAAATACACCTAGTAATAAGTCTAGTACAATTAATTGGAATTTAACCAGACAATACGATTATTATTTCGTTCTAAATAAGTCTAAGTCTTTATTTTGCTTAATTATATCATAGAAATGACCAATGTTATATTCTAAATTCTGTTGACCAAGTTATCTTAAAATTTAACCTAAGTAGAATGAAGTGAAAATTATTTAGAGGTCAGGAAAAACAGAGTATTCCACCTAAAAAAAAGTTAGCTCTACAATTCCGTTCCTGATAATGCTTATTTTAAACCTATAACATTGATCAATGCAAGGTAAATATTCATTGTATATCATTATTGTATTTTGTTATTAAAAATTATGAAATATTTAACTATTTACCTTGTATTCAAACAATCACTTCATATTTGGGTAAATGTTTACTTTAAGGTGGCGCCTTATTTCCGGATTATATTTTTTTATCCTCTACTACATACCTTACTTCTTAAGAATAAATAATGTTTTCGTTGTGCAGATCACAATTTTTCACTGAAAAATCACAATCTAAAAATTAGCAAATCCAACATATTTATAGGTTAGATGTAATGACAGATATTCAAATGTACGTCTCATATGTTACTAAAGATATTTCAATCTATAATCTCCGTGATCACAGATCAAGTGATATGCTGTGAATCCTCGTAATTAATAATCTAATTTCAAATTATTAACTTCAATAAAATTATAAAAGGTTTGGCCAGGTGGTCAAACCTGTCGTGATATATATTTTATCGCAAAGTAAGCAAACTATTAACTTCAATAAACATACAAAAGGCAATGTAATAAAACCTGTTGTGATATGAATTAGCGATCTAGCGTAGTCTCATTGTGTCATGCGTCAAACCATATGCTATTAACATTGCCATTATGTTTTAACCTATAAATACGTCGGATTTGGTAGTTTTTAGATTGTGATTTTTCAGTGAAAAATAGTGATCTGCGCAAGGAAAACATTATTTATTCTTAAAAAGTCAGGTAGCCTATGTAGTAGACGATAAAAAAAAAAAAAATCCGGAATATAAGGCGCCACCTTAAAGTAAACATTTACCCATATTTGTTGTTGGAAGTCACTTTGTAAATCATAAAATGCATTATTTTAGGGAGATATATAAAAGTACGAAATACAGCTCAGGTTATGAATTCCTATTTTAATATTGATAACTACGTTTATCAAGTCAGTGAATATTTTGATCATTTGTTTCATTAGGTCTGTCTAGGCCTATATATATAAAAGTCAAAACCTACTGACTGATCAAGTCTCTCTCTGGATCCAAGAAGCCTAGAGCTATGAGTTTTTTAATCCCTTTTTGGACTAACCTGAAATATTTCGTGTTCGTGCTTGTCCGGAAAAAAGATTAACCCGAGTTATTTCGGGCAGGAATAAAATTGCAGTTCTCACATGGATTAAAGCGAAATATTACGTTTAAGTTTAGTTTCAAGTTTTGTATATTGATGGCAGCACATTAAAGGTGTTTACAGCGTGTTGTCAGATTTATTAGCGTGCATTTTTCAGAACTTTGTTATTTTATATTTGTTGTTTATAAATTATTTCCTACTTCTATTTTTCTTTATTTATTATATTTATTGAAAATGAGTAGTGCTGAAGAGTTAGTTAGTGATATTGAGGAAACTGACAGTGAATCTGAAGAAACGGAAACAGAGTTTGACGATTCTGATGACGACGACATTGGAGCAGAGCGACAGTGGCAAGAGGTTAGTCAAAACAACGTACCACCAAGTCCGCCTTGCTTCACTTTTAAAGCTGTGCCTAAAATAGAAATACAATTTGATGAAACTGCTAATATTTTGCAATATTTTGAGCATTTTTTTTCAATGACAAAACAATAAATATAATCTGAAATGAAACAAATTGTTATGTTAGGGATTATATTAGAACCCACAGAAGCTCTAAGTCATTTGAAGATCTTGTTCCTAATGAATTCAAAGTTTTTTTAGCCCTGTGGTAGTTTTGCAAGGCGTCGTAAGAAAATCCGAAACGGAACAATTTTGGTCTAAAAATCCTTTGATCTGTACACCTATTTTTTTCACAATGTATGACATTTAGTAAATTTAAAAGAATAAAACAATTTCTACATTCTCCCAACAATTTTGAATTCCCCGCGACGCATCCTAATCCTAAATTGGTTAAAATTTGGCCTATTTATAAAAAATTGAATAGTTTATTTCAAAGTAGTTTAACTCTTGACCGTGATAAAACAATTGATGAGAGCCTACTATTCTACAAAGGACGATTGTCTTGGATGCAATACATTCCATTGAAACGAGCTCGTTTTGGAATAAAAAGTTATCTCTTATGTGAATCAAAGAGTAGTTTCGTTGGACGTATTATCATTTATACAGGGAAAGGAACTATCCAAAATGTGTATGCTTCAGGCATTGCTGTCTCAATTCAAATAGTTCTATTTCTGATGGATCAGCTGCTAGGCAAAGGTTACTGTCTCACTGTTGACAACTTCTCTATGCTTCGCCTGAGCTAGCTGACATTCTGATTTCACAACAAACTGATATGTATGGGACAATGAAGTTGAACCGTAAGGAACTACCAGCGGGGGTAATATAATAGGGTTTGACAGAGGGAAAGTGACGGTCATGGCATGGAATGATAAAAAGGTGGTTTCCCTTCTCTCAACTATTCATATAGTAAAAATGGTAGAGATAGAGAAAAGGAGAGAAGAAAATGAGGCCAGAATGTGTCATAGACTATAATGACACAATGGGTGGAGTAGATCAGCATCTTTCTGACTATTCAACTCCAAGAAAAAGGAGAAAGAAATATTATAAACAAATATTTTTCCACCTTGTAGATCTCGCTTTATGGAACTCATATATCCTTTACACTAAATGTGGTGGGGAATTGAGCCCCCTTTTGTACAGAATGTCATTTGTTCAGAAAGTTATGGAAAATTATCATTGTGATTACATGAAATCTAAACCAGGAAAACCCAGCAAGACCATGAATCCTATTAGACTGACAAAACGCCATTTTCCGGACTGCATCCCAACTACCGATAAAAGGGCTAATCCTACAAGACAGTGTGCAGTATGCAGCCATGTTCGTGATGTGAATGGGAAGAAAATATGACGTGAATCTCGATTCTACTACCCAGAAAATTTGTTGCTCCATGCTTTCGTGTTTACCATACTGTTGCTGAAATTTAATGAAACAATATATATATATATATTATATATATATATATATATATATATATATTTACATTGTATTTTATGTAGTAACAGCTATTATGTCATTTTTATATTGTAAAATAAAAATATGAGATAACTATTGACAGCTTTATTCCATAGACATCCCCCCCCCAAATACATTTCTTGATAATTTCACTAGAAAAAACAAAGCATAACAAAAGGAAAACTTGAAATTTTCAATACAGTTTAATTTATTGGCACAATATCCATTTTGAATTACAGTCATGAAAACTAGCAGTACTTTTAAAGATTTGTTGTAAAGTACCAAAATCAACAATAAAAAAATTTGACCTGAAAATGACAATTTTCAGCAAAAAAAAACATTGTGGTTAACATGGTTTGGGGTAGTTTTGTAGAAGCGTAGTACTAAGAAATCGTTTTGAAAATGTTCCACTCCAAGGGTGTTTTTTACCCCTAAAGCATGTCTCTGGATCCAAGAAACTAGACCTAGAGCTATGAATTTTTTTTAAATATTGTTTGTAGATCGTCCTTCGATTTTTCTATAAAATATTATGAAAACATAAAGTATTTACCTTGTACTCAAAGGAACAGATCATGTTATGTGGCGTAATAAACATTTCAAGTCCCAAAATGTATTTCTTTACTGTTAAATGATACATAGAAAACAAGAGAATACAGCTTTTAGGTTAAAGTCTAATTACCGAAAACCAATGCTAATATGTATGACTGTTATTAAAGTTAGTGTATGTGTTAATACTACCTTATTTTAAAACAATTAGATCATTTTTAATTTCGTAAGACACTTTAAAGTCAGAAAATGCATTAGTTTATTAGAAAATAGGAATATTAAAGTATTGAAATATTTTTCACAATTAGTAGCGCCTAAGCTGCGTAAGTTACAAAATGGGACGTAAATTACATAGGCGAGGTCAAGTCAGGTGAATATATATGTATATATAAAGAGAGCTACCTGACGACCTAATAAAGAGAGCTACCTGACGACCTAATAAAGACGTAAATTATATAACGCAAAGTCCCAAATCAAAAAGATACAATTTGCAATATGTACACGCCTTTTTATGTATCTCAATCTTTTTGCTTTCATACAGTTTATAGTAATGAAACAATTTGAGTAGCCATTGGGATAATAGACAAGATTCTTCAATCATACATCTTTATAATAATAAGCTATAATACACATGCCTAATAAATATGTATAGTCACCTAGCAGACTAGAACAAGCGATCATACTTTCAGTGATTGGATTAACGTAGTCATTAGTATTAACTTCATATTCATTCATAACCTATTTAGTACGTAGATGGATTTCTTACTTTTATATATCTCATTTTCCATTAAAGTAATGTATTTTGGGACTTGAAATGTTTATTGCGCTACATAATAAGATCTGATCTTTTGGTTACAAGGTAAATACTTTGTTTTCATGTTTTTTTATTGAAAAATCGAAGGATGGTGTATAACCAATATTTACTGAATTTTTTAACATAGTTTGGGGTAGGTCTGTAGACGCGTACTAAGAAAGGGTTTTGAAAATGTTCCACTCATCTTTCTTATTGGTGTGTTGCTGTATTTGTGCATAATTTATTTCCATAGCACCACCATTAAGGATTGTGCTAAAAAAATTATTTCTTTATAAAACTATCTCAACTATCCCCAGGTGAAACTGAGGCCATCAGCTAGTGTGTATATATATATTTAGATAATTATGCTTAGAAGCTTGTTTTAAAATTTCATTAAGAAAATCATTGAAATCGTTTACTGAGGGTAAATATCTGTAAATATGATATGATTTATAAATATTTATACATAAATATGATCTGAGGGTAAATATGATCTCATTTTGGTAAATATTTATCGGACATTATCATCGGATTCTATTATTAAAAATTATGAAATCGTTAACTAATTACCTTGTATTCAAACAATCAGATCATATTTTATGTTAGAAGACATGTTTTAAGTCCCAAAATGCATTTCTTCACTATCAAATAACATATTGAAAACACGTTAAATACAGCTCTGATAACGAAAGTGTATGATAATAATAAATATCGAGCGATGACATTTGATGAATGTAGTGATAAATATTAACGTTTATCATAAAGATCTTTGATTTTTTAAATTGTCTAGTGTAGATCCTGTTACAATTTAATAAAATCGTGTGTTTACATACCTCATTTGGAAACAATTGGATCATCTTTTAGCTGGGAGGACACTTTCAAGTATCAAAATCCAATATTTCTGTCAAAAATAAACAGTTTACAAGTTTGCATTTGATGTTCAGAATACACAATGAGCCTATCCGTCTAGATTTCATAAGTTATGCATAGCTAATAGGATAGGGTGTCTTTAGATGTATGCACATTTTAATTGTCTTCTAATAGGTAAATATTACTACACTGTACGATTTGTAGAATCATGTGAACTAGGTCTCGACATATATATATTGACCTAGCCAGACCTAGTAAAGGAACTATAGGTCTGGTATGGTCAATATATACCTATATAATATGTATATGGTTGTACCTCACCTTCAGATTTTTCAATAAAAAATTATGAAAGCGTAAAGTACCTCATAATCAAAGGATCAGATGATATTATTTATCTGAAGAAATGTTTCAAATCCCAAAATGCATTAGTTTAGTAGAATGAGATTTATAAAAGTATGAAATCCACCTATGTAGGTTAGGAATGCCAACTATAATACTAATGACTACGTTTATCAAGTCATTGACTGTATGATCGCTTGTTTTATTAAGTCTGGCTAGGTGACTATATATTAGGCATGCGTATTATAGCTTAATATTATGACGTTGTATGATTGAAGAATCACGTCTATTATCACAATTGCGTATGCAAATTGTGTTTCATTGCTGTTTGCTGTATGGAAATAGAAAGATTCAGATATTTAAAATGGGGTGTTTGTATTGTGAATTGTTTCTTTTTGCTCTTGGCGAATTTCAAGATGAAGACATTGAAAAATTTTACGTCTGCCTTAACATTTTAAATGAAATAGGCTGACCGACCTCGCCTATGTCATTTATGTACCGTAGACTTTAATATATCTGATGCTTTGATTACAAGGTAAATGCTTTACGTTTTCATAATTTTTTATAGAAAAATCTGAGGGTGAGGTACAACGGAGCATTTCCCAGTTTAGTAATGTTTGTAGCCTGAATGACAAAAAAAAAAATTTAGTATATCATTTGTCTAATGTGGTGGTTT
Organism: Aphrophora alni; assembly: GCA_963513935.1. NCBI lineage: Eukaryota > Metazoa > Arthropoda > Insecta > Hemiptera > Aphrophoridae > Aphrophora > Aphrophora alni. The sequence continues at coordinate 41,793,808 of OY740765.1, read as the reverse complement.
TGTTTATAAGGTACAGTACAATATTTGGCTTTTTAAGACAGGTTAGGATAGCTTAGTTTTGTTTACAAAAAACTTTAGTTGAAATAAAGTGGTGTTATATAATAGAATAACACCAATAGTATTATAGTAAAGTGGGATCAACTGTTCATGGCACTTGAGGTTTACGCACGGGCCTGACTGTGAGGCTGTTAGTACAGTGTAGTATAAACTGGCTGGAGACTACAGTCATGCACAAGGCTTATTTTATCACTAAAAGAGGGGAGTGTACAGTACCAGCTAGATGTTTTGACGTTAATTTAATTTCAGTACCTAACGTTCTTTGTGAAAATTCTAACTGTGACTGTACCAAGTGCTGAGTAAAGAAAGGAGTAGCGGAGAAACACACCATTTATGGTGGGGGTAAAAACTAGGTTTATACTAAAAAAATATTGTTTTAATTTATTTAAAATGGAATACCACCAAGTACCTACGGTCTTTAGCATAAATAGTTTGATCCAACTATATTGTAGTAACAAATAATACCTTTAGGTATTCATGAATGATTGTATTGACTTTGCCTTTTCTATCTGTATATTGATTTTATTGTGGATAGGACCTTCATGTACAAAAGAAATTTTGTGTCGGTTTCAATTAATTATTCAAAAAATAAGATTTATGTTTTGAACTATTCGTAAATATGCAAGTTACATGACATGTTGAATATTTGCTGCTATTTTGTGAAATCGTTAAATACTGAGAGTCTACTGATTAATGCCATTTGTGCTAACACCATTTTCAATGCACCAAATACATTATTTATGTAAAAAAAGAACAATTTAAAATAAGTGAATCTTGCTTTGGTTATGTTAGTATGAGCGATGACATCAATAAACTATCTGCATGACCTCCTAAATCTGTGAGCCCTTTATCTTGACGTTGTAATCATATCTATATATGTATCTATTTTGTTTTATTAGCTCAGGTAAGGTAAGGTGTATATACCTATACCTTATTTGACCTGACTTTCACATAAATAACTTTCCTACACCTACAAATTCATTTAAACTTGTTTATATTTTGCTTTAACCAAACCTACTGCACATTATTGCACAGTTAAACAACATAATATTTAGGAGGCATGTCAGACGAAACATCATTCTCATTGTATTCTGATAAGGAATTAAATTATAGCCGATATTTACCAAACTAATTGGAATTTCATTTTATGTTTTGTGTATCAGTTGACTAAAAATCTAGGTATGAATAAAATTAGAAACAAGATTTATTAATGTACATTTTTAAACCCATGTTGGTTTTAAATTAAAGGATTTTATGAGTTTATTTGAATATACAGTACAACACAATCTAACCCAACCTAACCTATTCGCGGAGTTTTTGGTAACAAAAATGTAGAGATTACATTAATGGTAGCAAGAATCACCTTAAATAGGTTAGATTATAATATATATTATTGTAGGACTAAAATTGGAAAATACCAATAATGTATATTTAAGCCACAGCGAATGTGTAATACAATGTTTATTGTTCGAATTTATTTCGTTGAAATGATTGTTATGTACGAAAACAGGTCCTACATCACGCAGAGGCATGAGAAGATTCTCAAAAGAAAAAGAGACAATATTATCTTGCAATAATTGTATGTCATATAACTTTTTGCTTATCTGCAGTTATTCATAATTTAAGTTATAAACCTCAATTATTGCAATATTATAACTTAATTTGACACCAAATATATGTGACCGTCCCCACTTCTTTTGACCAGCTGGAAGCTCCGGCTGGCTGGAGACCGCATACACTTTAGCTGAATCTTGTCAGGATGGGCCAAGGAGTCGGGTTAGGACGCTAATGAACGACCCAACGCAAGTTAAATTAAATGTTATCTTTTATTTTAGCGCCGAATTAGAAGAATACAGTAATAATTAGAATTTATAAAAGGACATAACGGCTAGATAAAAGGCCTTAATAGTGGCCGAAAAGCATACCGATTAATTTAGATAGCACGTGGCCGAAAATGGACTGACCTTGTCCCGTAGCGGTCTGCCGTTCGTTCAACTTCCTTCTCCTGGTTCTCGGAACAGACCCTCTCCCGGCTCGCTGGTTCAAGCCCTCCACTCCTCGTCTCTCCCCCCCTTCTACGTAATCTTGCACTTCTCAACAAAATTGCAAGTGCCAATTGATATTTTATAATTTAAAATACCTTCCCATTACATCCTAATTTATACTTATTATAGTTTTTATTTGGTGGGCTCCTTGGCTGGGCCACATATATAAAACCTAATTGCATGCATAGCATCTAATTAGTTTGAACTTGACTTTACATATATTTGACACATCATGCATAACGAGGTGTCATTAATAATCCCTTATAAAGCAGTATAGAAAGTTTGTAGATAAGATAAAGATGGAACTTGATGACCGCGCTACACCTAAAATATATGGTAAAAGTAAATAAAAACATTTCAGATGGTTGAACTGTTTCCACCAATAAATTTCTGTTTCTGTTGGATAGATTTCCTTTAGACATCATATATTTTAAAACAAATTATTTCATCAAGATTCTATAGAAAATGTATCTTATCAAAAGTATGCAATAATATTATTGTTGTAATTATTTGTCCAATAACTCAGACTGGTTCACATATTCCATGATTGTGTTTCTCAGTAGAGTCCAGACAGGTCCTTTCTCTTCTGTTTCTGCCAGTTCAACTATTTACAATCGAGAAGGTGGCTCTTGTTCATAATCGACCTCCAGTTATCAGATGAAAGATTGAGACAGATGTTGTTCTTGGTAGCCTAGATTTTTAATTTCCTTATATAAGTTGAGTACATTTTCACTTGGTTTGTCCTTCAGATTTTCCTTGATAAATTCCAGGTGAGATTTTTTAAAAAAAGTACTAATCCTTCCAATACTGCATTCTTCTTGGTTTCTGCAGTATGAGAATTTCTTTCTTGGCTTGCTCGTCAGCCGTCACATTCCACTGTGTAATGGAATCCATTGCAATGGTATTAGGCCTATTTTGTTGATATGTTTAACTAACTTATATTTATTTTGGATGGACTGTAAAGTTCTTTTAGGTGTGTTGTTGTTAGTGATTGCTTTTAGTGCCAACTTAATAGTCAACCAAGATCACTATTAACCATTATTAGTTGCTTGAACTCCACTTTAAACACTGTAGCATCTGAGTTTAAAGCAAAGTAGTGAGAAAAATGTTCGCAACAATATGTTTTGTTTCTTTACCTGTGCCAAACTGTCAGTGTTCCATTATATGGTATTTAAATTTATTTTGTGATTATATTCTATGTTATTAACAGTCCAATTCTGGGCATTATCTGCCTTTAAAAGAGCAGTTGTTGCTTTTCTCTCCTTTTTGTTTTGTTTTTGTTTGTTTGTTAGTTTCATTTGATCTTGACTTGGGAAACATTAGACAACATTGTTGATCATTTAACACTACCCAGAGGACCCATACAGCTTAAAGTCTGCTACGAGTGCAATGAACTTTATAATATTAGTGTAAATTAAGAAAAAACTAACACAAGATCTCACAAAAATTATTTTTACTTAATCAAACACGTTTCAACGATATAGTCGCCATCCTCAGTGATACATGAGCTACAATAACTAAACTATAACTGGCGTCTTTGTTGTTGAAACTCGTTTGATTAAGTAAACATATTTTTTGTAAGATCTTGTGTTCGAGTTTTTTTTTTTTTTTTTATCTCAAGTCAAGCTCAATATTTATTTATAATATTAGTGTACATAATATTATATTATTTTACAAATTGCAAAACAAATTGAGGTTAAATAAAATTACTATATTAATTTTTATTCTAAAATACATTGTAAAAGAGAACATTAACAGTTTTTGTGGAAATGAGTTTTTCACAGTGAAAATTAAAAAACATTTAAAAGAAGGAGTGAATCATTTTTATGAAATTTATAACTTAATGCAACACACATAATCTAATTGAAAACAACAATGGCTACCATCTTTCAACTTTCTAAAATATTCCAAGGTCGTAGGCTACTCTAGAACTTCTTAAAACTCGAAAATACCAATTGGAAAGCTCTAGAAAATAAGAACTTTTGCTTAATACAAAAAGGTTTTTGCTAGGTTACTAAAAGTAACTGGTTAGATTTACAACTAAGAATATTAGATAATAAACAATAAATCTAGACTATAGGCCTAATGTGATAAATATATAGATTATTATACATATATCTACAGTACAACTTGCATATAATTTTACCAAAAGATAAGATAGGTAAAAAAATAACACACCAAATAATAATAGGATAAAAATAAACTTATTTGGTATAATTTGACTCCTGCTTTTGTCAACAAGAGAGAAAGAGAGAGAGAGAGGGAGAGAGGATAGTACAGCAGCTGTGTTTATTTTATGATGTAAAATAAATTTAAATTTATTAATTTCTTAACAATATATATATATATATATATATATATATATATATAAAACCCAATTTTCCTTTTCTGACTTAAATTTTTAGCCTATTTGTAAAAAATTGGACAATGTCTATGTATACGGTAACTTTATAACTAATTTTACATGCCTGTATTAATTCTTGTTTATTCCTTGTTAACAATAAAGCTTTAAGTTAAGATTTTTTTTGTTAAACAACTATCGGGGAAGGTTAGTATAGATTAAGTAAAGTTGTATAAAAGGTCCAATACAGTGAATAAAATGAATCTCAAATTTCCATTAATATACTTACGAGAACGTTTAACATTTTGGTAATAAATAATTTATGAAAGCAGGCTTGACATCAGTATAAAATAAAACAGTGTATCAAAGCTCAAAGACATTCAGAATGTAATAAAGATGTTTAAAAAAATTGTTCATATGGTCAACACATGACTTTTGGCAATTCTAATTAAAGACTTCGGTATCTGAAATTTTGTCATAAATTAATTAGGCCTACATTGTAAAAATAAATAAAACCTTAGAAAGAGTAGAAAAATATTGTTAATTAATAAAATCAAAAGAACTTAAACTGTCATATCCTTTTAAAGTATAAATACGAATTTTTAAAAACAGAACCTAATATAATAGAACCGAATCTAATCTGTCCTTGATGCTGAATATTTGTGGTATAATCATATTAAATTTTATTTAGTGTGGTAGAATGCTCCCAAATTCGACACCCTAATATAGCATTGAGCCAGCATACATACAGTCAAACTATATTGTACTGTATATAAGAGACTAGCAAACCTTTTTATACCAGTCCAGTATTAATTGTGGCATTTATTAGTATCATATTTCTCTTTTTGATTAACCATAGTATAACAGATGTTCAATGAGCACTGTGGTGAATATGAACAATATAAAACACTGAAACCCCTACCACAAGTTTGGTACAATAACACACACATACACAAATAAAATAAAATATTTATTTACCCTATGTTATTATAGTTCCCTGTTGTACATTTCAGTAACCAAGTTACCATCATCGGAAAGATCTGAAATAATTATTTAAATTATATAAATTACTTCAGATTCCTCCGATGATGGTAACTTGGTTACCGAAATGTATATCAGAGAACTATAATAACATAGGGCAAATAAATATTTTATTTTATTTGTATATGTTATTGTACCAAACTTGTAGGGTTTTCAGTGTTTTATATAGTATAACATATTAAAGTATGGAAGAAAATGACAAATACCAAAGTATTTGTTTGGAATTTCTTGGAAATTTAAATATCTTGGCCCCTTTAAAAACTTATTATTAGGCCAATGAGTTTTGTGATCTGTAACACATTCACTGTGGGCCTGGTAATAGTGGTAGACAGACACCCAGATGCTGAATTTTTTTTTTCATAGACATTGTTGTATTGATGTATACTAGAAATATTAGTAATATCTATTTTAAATATGTAATGGTAGAAAAAATGATGCCATCTTTACTGTTTCCCATCAACAACAGAAGCACTACAGAAAGAAGATGCTTAAACATTTATAAAAAATAAAAGTATGCTTATGACCACATGGTAGGAGTGTAAACTTTTTGGGAGGTATAAACTCTATTTAGGTATAAAATTATGTATAAAAAGAATTTACAAAATTTTAATACTGTATATTATTTAACATGATTATAGCTGAGATCATTTTATTCATTATTCATTAATATTATCATTAGTACAATCATCTGACGACTCTAGAAAAGAAATAATTGGCTCGTGGTAACTGAAAAAACAATTGAATGTACTTGATTAAAAATCTTCTAGAAATCTTGTGAAAACTGCATTGATAGTGGTGTCTTTGTCTTGGTACATTAGACATAGTTAATATTTATTATCTCTCCTCCTTGAGGAGCATCAATGATCATCCTCTTACAATAAATATTGAAAGTTTGTGCTATATTTTAACATCAATTATTAGGTTTACTACGTATGTGTGTGTGTGAGAGAGAAAGTTTGTGCAATATTTTAACACTGATTATTAGTTTTAGTATGTGTGTGAGAACGTCACTGGAATATTTTAACACGGATTATTAGTTTTACCACTTATGTGTGTGAGAGAAAGTTTATGCAATATTTTAGATCTTTTATTGGTTTTTGTGTGTGTGTGTGTGTGCGTGTGTGTGTGTGTGATTTGATTTGATTTGATTTGAGCCTTTATTCTGGGCGAAGTTAGGACCATCAGGTCCTCTCTTCCACTTAACCCATAGCCTACACAATTAAATTACACATCGTCTTTACAAAATCAAATTCCTTGTTATTCCTTGTTAACATCGAAGAATGGGACTATCTTTAATATTACCTACATTGTTCAGTGTTATGGTTTTGAAATTTCCTGACCGAGATAATTTGTTCCATCGGCGGGGCTGTACCACTTTTATTCAAATGTTGTTTGGAAGCCAAATGTAAATTTTTATCTTTCACTGTCACTTTGCAAGCATAGCAATACCACAAATTTCATTTATCGTATATTGCAGTAGTGAGCCCACTTCTTGTTTTAGTATTTGTTAATATTTAGCTAAGTCTCTGATATATCTCATCGATCGGTAGCAGAGTGGGGTTGTGATGAATCAATTCAATAATATTAATTCATTCATTTCTATCAAGAGAATCTTAATCAAGTGTTTGTGTCCTAGTATATTGATTATCTTTTTTGAATCGGGGTGTACTTTTCTGCTCAAAGGAAGGAGTAGCCTCCTCTGTTCTTCCTTTTTCAGTGCTTGTTCAAGTTCTTATATTTGGTTTTTTCATTAAATAATAAAATTTTTATATTTTAATTTTACATTATTTCGAACTCATCGTAATATCAGGGTCATATTCCCCCAATTCCACATCGAAGCTAGGATTTGTATTATGTTTCTCTTCAATATCATAGTTAAGAATTTTATCGAGTTTTCCAGATTCATAACTATTGTGGATTGGTTCGTTATCATTCAAATTACGTTCACACTGAGAAACGTCAGAAGTAACTAAACTTATATGTTTTGTTGTTTTCAAATGTCTTGCCTAGTGTGTTTTATATATATTTATATTACACAAATCACAATGATTCGTTTTGGAAAGTTGTTTTAGGTTCAAATATTTTTCTGATTTTACATGTTTCCCTCAATTTGACTTGGAAATAATTCTATTGCAAGCATCACAATATCTCACCAAATTGTTCGGTTTAGAAGAATCGTGTGAATTCTCAATCCTCCTCCTCTTCCCGTTGATTCTCTTCACGTTACATAATTTAAAAAAAAAGTTAAATTGAGAAACATCGTATGAACTTCTTACTCAAATTACTGGTCTTACCTGAAGTTATTGAGCCTCTATACTATAATATAATAAGTAATAAATTATTTTATATTACCTTATAGATCCGTCATGTGACTTTTATTATGTCTTTATTATAAATACCACAAAGTCACATGACGGATCTATAAGGTAATATAAAATAATTTATTACTTATTATATTATACTAAGTGACTTGGACACCAAACAATGAACATCTATATATACCTCCAAGTCCTTTGATTGTTGGTAATCAAGCGCATTTTTAAAAAGTTTAAGAAAATATATTGTAAAGTTATATAAATGTTGTTCAAAGCAATCTATTTCCATATGTCTCTGTCATGTTAAGGCTAGAAAAAGTATGAGATTAGTACGAAAGGCGATGAGGCGAGTCAACTTTTGTTCAACTTAGTGAAGGTGACAATGACCGCAGTGGTTTTTCGTATTAAAAACACAAAAAAAGTGGCTAATTTCCTTATTTACATAAAAATCATACTGCTCAAGCGTAGTTTTATATATTAACTGTAGGTATTTGTCATGATTTCATTTACATATTAAAATTATTATTTATAAATAAAAAGTTTTAACATGTAAATAAAAATTGAGGAATATTATGTAAATTATTAACATATTCTAATCTGTTTGAGTAGAATATGTTATAAACCTTATAATGACATTCTTGTTATAAAGTTATTTGATAATGATTGTATTGTTCATATTATGTATTTAATTATCACTTGATATGGGACTTGATTTATACTTTCGAAACCTTGTGTATTAATATTTATATACCGGTACTTAAACAATGGCAAACATCTAATTAAACCATACAAATAATTATACTGACATTTATAAAAATGTATGAGTACATAAACAGTGGATACGTAAAACTTTATCCAATAATTTAGTTATTGATGGATATTTGTAATTTTTCAAATATTCATATAAGTACATTAAACTTTACGCCTCCATATTACAACTATGATGTAAATAATGAAGGAAACTAGTAACAGCCATAATATTCTCTGTTATGGTATGTAAAATTATACAAACTTTAATCATGCAAATGTAAGATGGTGATCGGCAAACTAACTTGTCTACCCTACTTTATTTATTTTTGAAGGTAGTTAAATATTTTTATGAACGGGAAAAGGTAATTGTCAGGAATAGCGTGACCACGATAACACCCAATTTTGTTTAATAGCCTTAAAGAGCATAATACACTGAATAAGAAAACATACAAAATAAAGCGTGCTTTCGGCCATTAATAGGAAATATGCGAGCTCGAAGTGACAAAAGCAAGGTTAATTTACCAATTCATGTATATGAAATATATAACATAATGTGGCCTAACCTAACCTATTAACAGAGTTATAGTTTTATTGAGGAAATGGGGTGGTCACACTGTTCTTAACAATTATCATTTTCTGCAGCAGTGATCTATAATCATCATAGCTTCTAAAAAATAAAAACCTACGTCAATTGGAGTGGACTGGTCCTGTGGAATAAATACCCTACTTCCATTAATATGAATATTTAATAATATTATGTAAAATCTTAATATATAATGGTTCTACCTTACAATGATTCTCTTACAATACTTTAAAACAAACCAATATTTAGGTGTTAGGATTTTTAAACATAATTTTCTGGGGAAAAGTTGCAGAGGTGGAAAGTAGCACACTAACAGTCAAAAAGTAACATCCTAGTTTTTTTAATAGCATTTCAGTATATGTTGTTATTTTTAACAGTAGAGTTTTGTATTGTCTCATTTTTTTACCAAACCTATAGCCTCCTTTTCCTATTCATCACTACTTTTTTTGCTTTGAATAATAATTTTTGGTTTTTAATTAAATAATAAAGGTAAAATTAATTTTAAAAAAAGGAAGAAATCCATTTATTTTGGTTTGCCCAATATCTTTGGATGTGTGATATGTGTGTGTATGTGTGAGAGAATTTACTAACATCTTGCTTTGGTATAATATTGTATAGTTATTTATTATTTAGTTGCCTGGTGCATGCTGTAAATTTGAATATATTTATATTCCTCTTTGTTTAAATAATTTCTTAGAAAAATTAATGTAGCGGCCTAATTGTAGTGAACTATTAAAAGTAATATTTTCAATTAAGAGAAAATGTAGAATTTAGTAATTTACATATGAAAATGGTAAATAAATGTTTAGGACACTGATATATACAAATTTTTAATCTTCTTGTACAGCTTAACAGTTAGTTTCTATTTAATTTTGTATGTTTACAGATATGACATAGGCTGTGATGCCTTGGTATTCACCTGGCTCAACTCTCACAATACAAAATAGCCAGGACAAAATGCCTACAGGCTTATCCATTCGACAATCTATCAGTTCTTCCTATCACTCGGATTCTCCCAGCTATCCTACATATCGTCGAACAATTAATTATTTTGACAGTTCATATTCTTCTAGGTAGGTATTAAAAATCTATTAGAATAAATTGATACTTAGATATTATTATGATTACTAATACCCAACTATAAGAAGTGTGGCTATAAAATAACCGGATTTTTTTTCTTCTCTTTTTGCTACTTCCCTTTAATGACGGTAACATCAAACAGCCTGAGGCATTGACCTGTTGTGTCCCCTTCATCTGCTGTTAATTTTCCTAACATGTGACCGACAGCAGTAGTCTTTTATCGAAGTGATAGTATAATCTGAGCTCTGTGAGAAATAGTGGTAACCACTCACATGGAGGATTGTGATAATGTAAAATCCTACATAAAACTTGGAAAATCCACTATAGAAATATACTATTTCTTGAAGGAAGTTTATAATGATGAGTGTTTATTGCACTCTCAGGTTTAAAAATTTATTTATTCAAACAGTATAAAACCCTTTCTACACAACATCTGTTTAGATACAAACTTTACAAAAAACCTTACAAACTATTAAATTAAGTATAAATTTAACGTAAAGAAATTTATGTAACATAAGTATAAATTTAAAGAAGGAATATCATTTAAGGAGATAACATTTCCATGAAAAACTATCACCAGGTGACCTTGCACCATTGGTTCCAGCAGTGAAAGATTTGTAGGGATTGGGTAGAGATGTTTTTTTTAAGGAGATATCATTTCCATGAAATAGTTATCAGAAGATGACTTTGAAGCACTACTTCCAGCCGTGAATGGTTTTTATGGAGTGGTGTAAGAATTATGTGAGGATGTACAGTTAAGGAGATAACATTTCCATGTAAAAGCTATCAGAAGGTGACCTTGGCACATTGGTTCCAGCAGTAATTATTTGTATGGAGTGGTGTAGGGATCAGGTAGGGATGTACATTTAAGGAGATAACATTTCCATTGGGTTGAATAAAAAATGTTAAAACATAAGTCTGATTATTTTATAGCCACACATTGTAGAGGAACAACTATAATGGTTGTCAGTGATACTTTTTGTAAGAATTTCTTTGAGTCAAAATTTCATTGATGTTTACCTTGATGATTGGATATTCCACCAACATTCTTAAGACATCCCTTGAAATCACTTGAAATCTTCTCTTCTAGAATATTGTTTTATTTTGCCCAATTTTTATAAACTGTATATTTCTGAATTAATGATAAACAAATGCCTATTTCATATATAAAAGTATCCTTTTTTTATGTAAATAAATTTTTGCTATATATTATAATATAAAACTTGGATTTTTTTTTTTTTTTTTTTTTTACATTTTGGTTTTCCTCTCCCTGAAAAATTGTACTATAATTATAACATATTTAATACAATGATATAGAAATATTTCTCAGAATGTTTTGAACAAAATAATGTACAATGTGATATACCCACCATATCTCATTAGTTTTATATAAATTTTTGACTGAATGTATTACAAACACACAGCGTAAACTTAACCAGCCATTGCAGAGTTAAAAAAATAACCAATTATGAATCTGTTTTCTAAATTTACTCAAGATAGAAATGGAAACAATTTCTGTTGATAAGCAGTTAACCTACTTGGTAGAAGCATAAAATGAAATCTAATGTTCGCATTAGTAGTATTTAAAATTTACATTAAAAGTATAAAATTAAAACAAAAGTTATTGTTTATGTGGTCAGACTGCTAACATTTTATCCTATACCATATTACATACATCTTCAGTAAGTATAATTGTAATGTGTACATTATGAATATTTCAGATCACCACCAACCAGCAGTTACCGTTCAAACTCCATATCGGATGAGCCATTATCCTCTTCAAGCAGCCGTGATCGCAGTGAAACAAGAGAATCTTCTGCATATAGTCTGACATTGAACAGGTATTATATTCTCTGACTACTTAACAAATAAACTGTTTCCAGTGCAAATAACACACAATAAAGGGTTTGTTAAGAGTATTTACTGTAATATGTTATGATAAAATTCTATATTTTTGCTACTATTTACATAATTATGTTGAGTACAAATTTTCAGTCATTTATAGACTTGTCATATTATTTTTCCTAGTTGAACGTTTCAGAATACCCCCTTCTTCAAAAACTACTTGTGTACTGCTATATTTGCCTAAGAATGCATCGCCTAAACCGATCTATCTATTAGTTTAAACCATTTATTCTCTTTAACCTGCCGTTGGTCGAGGGGTGAGCACACTGCTCACTTTTAAGTTGATTTTGCTTTAAATCAACCAAGGTTGGCGGTACTAGCCAGTAACTATTAATAGCTGTCGGCTGAACTGTCGGGAATGGGAAAAATGCATTACTGAGCCACTATTTGACCTTCAGTAGTGTGAGGGATACCAAACTCAACATTTCTACATGGCAGTGAGGACAGTGCTCACTCGTCGACCACTTGTATCTATTTTTTTGGAATTCACTTTTGCATTTTGATGTTTTAAATTTGTATACTCATTTTTGTTTCATTAATTTTTTCTTCTTTTATTATGAGTCAAAATCAACAAATCATGTAGTGGCTGCAAGAGGAATCTGAACAAGATAAACATTTTATAGTGGATTGTGATGTTTCTTCAAATGATTCTGAAGAGGATATTGTAAATAATAGTGGCAGTGAAAGCAAACAGTCTGATCCTTGACCAGAAGCATCTGATGAAGGAGAAACTGCTGCTACTGTCTCATATTACCTAGGCTGTGACAATGTTATACTATTGAATATTCATGCGCCCTCTTAACGTAGGCGCAAGTTAAAAAGTAACATTCATCCCTCAGGAGTAATAGGCCAGGCCAAAAATGCCACAACAATATCAAAAGCGTGGAGTCCAATTATTGAGATTATTACTAACCACACAATATTCGTCTAAAGGAAAAATTACAATAGAGGGTCTGACGTTATAAATACGAATCCTGAAGAAATAAAAGCTTTGATCAGATTACTCTACATTTTCATTTTTATTTTATAGCTGTCATACAAAATATTGTTTTTGCCAGGTCAAAACACCAACATGGCAGGAGTACAAAAATCTTTGCAGGTCAACGTATTGTACTTGTTGGTGACCGATGGAACTGCTCCTGAAATATTTCGGATGGTAATGAGCTACAGGCGCTTTTATTATTGTTACATTCATTTCGTTTGGCGATCAATTCACAAGACAAAGAAGAATATTCTTGGACAAGCTCGGATTGATAAAAAATGTGTTTGATGAGTTTGTAAAACGTTGCTTGGAAAATTACAGTATTGGGGGAATATGTCATGGTTGATCAAATGCTGGCGTCTTTTAGAGGAAGGTGTTCTTTCCAGCAATATATGCCAAAGAAACCAGCAAAGTATGGTTAGAAGATGTTTGCTTTAACCGATGTCAAGATCTTTTATACATTGAATCTAGAAGTTTATTGTGGACACCAGCTGGATGGACCTTTTTCGCTAGACAATAGACCTCATGCAGTTGTAAAAAGATTAACTATGGCAATTCTAGGTTCTGGGCATAACATTACTATGGATAATTGGTTTGCATCAGTTCCAGTTGTGAATGAGTTAGTAAATCAAAATAAATTGACAGTGGTAGCTACATTGAAGGAAAACAAAAGAGAGTTGCCTCTAGAAACACTATATACAAGACCTAGGCCTGTCTACAGTAGTTTCTTTGCATTTGGCGAACAAGCAATGCTTGTATCATATGTTCCAAAGAAATACCGTAATGTCATCTTGTTCTCAAGTATGCATGACTCCGATGAAATTGATGAAAACACAGGAGACCTGATGGAACCAGCAGTTGTGACTTTCTACAACAGCACAGGGAGGAGTTAATGTAGTCGATGGTATGAAAGGAGAGTATACTGTTGCAAGAGTTACATTTCGGTGGCCTCTTCATATCTTCTTTTCTCTCCTTGACATTGGGGGAATCAATGCCCAAATCATTCTAAATGGTATAAATGGTAACACAGGACAACAGTTTACAAGAAGGAAGTTTCTCAAAGCCTTAGCCCTTGATCCTTTCAAGACACACGACGCACACATTTTAGGGATTAAATGGCAATAATTAATTGTGTCTCAAAACCTCTTTTCGCAATTAAAATTTCAGTTTCAAGCTGGCAAAAATATATTATACTTTAAAATACAATATGTATACATAATTATGGTGTTAGTTTTATTGTGAATCTCACCATATGTATTAATAAAACTACATAAATGAAAACTCTATTGATGGAGAATAAAATTGCCTTTTAATAAATAAAGTTAGTTTGTAATTAATTAAATTGTTAAACATTAATGAAATATAAATATGTACTATTGAACCTAAAATATGTTTTGCCCATTGTTTTCAGTATGAAATAAATGGCAACATGTTAAAACGCCTCCTTTTTATTAAAAATGTTTGTTTAAGAATTAAGGTGGTCACCAATTTGTAACACCTTAAAATGTAGTATATGTAGTAATCATATACCACATGGCATGAGTTTGGATATCCAAACCGATATAACTAGAAATGTAGAAAAAAGTAGGGGGGGAGGGGGGAGGCCTTAAGATAAAACTCATTAAATAAATATTCTGGCCAATAAAATATAACTGATAAAACTAAGCCTATCAAAGTCGAATATTAACACTCAAAATTTTTAAAACTTATTAAATTTAAAAACTGTTATCATTTTAAACATTCAAACAATATAGGCCTTGTGATACATCGGGTGTCTAAAAAATCTTAGTATGGTCTAATATCTCCACAACTGGTGAAGAAAAATCAAGTAAATTTTGGTAGGTATATGAATACCACAAAATCTAGTTTTTGGGTATTTGACGAGATAGCGCTAGTGGGTTAAATTTTTGATTCTCAAATATAAATCCATATTATATTACCTATATTATATTATAGTACCTCATTTTATAGGTCTTGAAAAAAAATTCCTGTGCAAACCTGGAGGACTCAATCTTAACCCTTTTCTGAGTAGTAAAAGAGTGAAAAATAGTTGCTGATGTAAGTGCAAGTAAATTCACAGTACATGAGATTCTAAAAAAGCAGAAATTCCATCCCTATATAGTCCACCGTTTACAAGAACTTAATGATGACAATCCGGATTGTAGGTTTCAATTTTGCGAATATATGCTTCACTTGATCGAAACTCAACAAAACTAATTGTATCTGATTTGATGTAGTGACGAGGCAAGCTTTTTCATAAACGGTTCAATCAATAGACGTAATTGCCGATATTAGGCTGATTAAAATCCTAAATGGTTTGAAGAGGCTCATACTCGGCATTCACAAATATTAACACGTTAGCTGCCACGCCGACCCGATCGGCTCGGCACAGCTTGTCTTGGTAGAAACATCGGCCGACCCGATCGGGTCATTTGCGGGATTTTATAGGACTTAAGAAAATCGATCCGTGACGTTTATCAGTGGTATTGGGAACTTTTTAAAGAGTAATAATATGAGAAAACAATACTAAAAATGTTATTGAATGTTAATTTCATCAACACATTTTTTTTGTTTCAGTTATATATCGTCTGCTAAAAGACGATATTTTGCCGACCGATCGGGTCGGCATATTTATTTTTTAAGTTTTACATTATTTTTAGTGCTGAAATATGAATAAAACTTGAATCTAATTGTAATGTTTTTGTTAGGAATTTAATAAATATAAAACCATATATTGTCAAAATATTTTTTTAATTTGGCAACACGTTATATGCCTATGCTAAAAAATACTTTCAAATGAAATGAAGTTATTTACGGACAGTTATCATTACGTTATTTGATACAAAAAGCAGTAACAGGTGTTTTGTCATTAAAATGCGCGTATACAAACATGAGTACTACACATATCTTAAATATAAAAGAAAATTTTTGTTGTGTTGACAAAAAACACAACATGAACAACAGCTCGAGGTAGACTGCGTGGCGCCAACTGACAATAGAAGCAAGTAAACAAACTCACTTTGACACAAAGGCGAGAAACGGATAGCGGGATACCCAAGAGCCTTTGCGTGGGAACAGCTAACGTGCTGCCAACCTCTAAAACGAAATATACGCCAGTATGAACGTGCGACCAATCGGGTCGGCAAATTTTTTTGTCAATCAATATTCGTTGAAAAAAATCGCGGCCGACCCGATAGGTAACAAACTTTTTAACAATTTAAAGTATATCTTGCTGTATTAGTGTATTATAAACACAATTAAAATAAAAATATCAAAAAATAATTAACAGTAAAAGTTGGCATTACGCCGAAAATTCGAAAATAGGCCGCTGGCAGCTAACGTGTTAAACGTAGGGATCAAAATTATGGGAACTGGGTAATTGATCATTTTTTTATTAACATGGCTTTCAACAGAGCCTTGTACCTTCAAATATTAACGAAGATATTCTACCTGCTATTCGAGATGCCATTGAACATACCAATGTTGATCCTATTTTGTAGCAGGTTGGGGTATTCTTACTTTTACTTACTTGTGATGGAATATCGAATAATGCATTTCCTGGTCACTGGATTGAACAACAGTTGAGGATTTATGAAGAGGCGACCAAGGTACTGCCCTTGATTTTTTCTTTGGAAGTACATAAAGAAAAACCTGACAACTGCAACAACGAATAATTGATGTAAGTGCCAGCATTACGCCAAAAATACTGGCCAATGTAAGAAAAGAAGTCGATAAACAGGCTCTATTATTGTCAAAACGTGTGGCCATTTCAAACATCTTGTAAATTAAAAGTTTTTTTTCCCAAAATTGTTATTTTTTTTTCCCACTCTTTTACTAAATGGAAACATATTTAAGATAGAGACCTTGAATTTGTGCAGGAATTTTTTTGTTTTCTAGGTTTATAAAATGAAGTACAACTCAATATAGGTTGTTTTACTTTACCTCTTAGCGCTATGATCCTTGGGAACCCTGGTCTCCGCAAAAACAGAGTTCCACCCTCGACTGCCTCTGTTTGCTGTCTCTACCTCCTTATCTTCCGTATTCCTATATTGCCCTCTACATTATCAATTCACCTCAACCGGGGTTTTTATTCTCTGCCTTCATCCTACAGGTTGTTCTACGAAAACTCTTGGGAACTATACCATCCTCCATCCTATGTACATGACTAAGCCATTTCAGCCTCCTAGCCTTTACACTTTCCACCAAATCCGCCTCAGTATAAACCTCCCTCAGCTCCATGTTGGTTCTAACTCTTCAGTTATTTCCCACTTTTACAAGTCCATAAATCCTCCTCGACATCTTATGCTTCCAGGCATTAAAAAATTTTTTTTCCTGAACTAGTTGTCCATGCTTCTACACCATACATAACGATTGACTTCAGGATTGTCTTGTTTCCTCGAGATATGCTCCTATTGTGTGCAAGGAATTTATCGTTGATGCATAGGGCTTTAAATTTCCAAGAACTACTACAACTAACATAACTAAAAACATTAGTTTTGACCCGATAGCAGGTATAAAAATTAAGAGAGGAACAGGAAATTTGTTATAGGGGACTATAGTGTGCTCATATAGAACCCTATTGAAATATAGAAAAATTCAATTGAAAATATCAAAATGGCGGCCATTTTAAACGGCTTATTATTCAAATCTCGTAATGGTACCAACTTCACCTCTCTACAATTACAAATACCGGTAACAAAGTTATTGACAAAAATATAATTCATGAGATTATTCCAGATATAAATTTAATATTAAATATAATTCGAAAAATATTTTCTTTAATTTTTTTTACTAGGCCTGTTATATACAATATTTATTTTCTGTTTACAGTATGTAGTTTGACAGTAAGTTACTTAATTTTTTTTACCTCATGGAAGTTCTGCGGCTAGAATCTCATCACCTTCGGTCTCATCTTGATTCACTTCGGAATCGGTAGAAGATTTATCGGATTGGCCAAGAGAAATAATAAGATCTTCTATCTCATCTGATACAATTCTATCTTTTAACCAATATTCTTCTTCTAATTTGTTAACATGGTTATAATAACTAACCCAATCACTTCGTGTTACCGTATCGATTCCATGTTCAGTATGTTGAAATAGATTCTTAAAGCTTAGGTCACCACAATTGTGGCCTAAGCTAGATAGGTACAAATCGAATTTATAATTCTTTTCCCTAAGTTTATGAATATTTAACAAAGGGATAAGTTGATCCTTTCTCATTGTCATATCACTCTGAACCTTTTTTTACCAACCAGTTTACTATATCTGCCTTGACAGAGCTTTTCGTTGGTACTTTTTCCATAACGATTGGAAGACGGTGGAATATTTGTTAGTAATTTTTCATTGAACCATTATCAGAATTTCTTTCATTCATTTGTCCATGATAATTACTACTAGTTGTCCTCGATTTATAGAGAAGCATTACACCCTTAAGAAATCCCTTTGAATTTCCTACATGTAATACAATTAAACTGTGGGGTGCACTCCAGTCATCCGTTACCCCTAATAGGTCATCTGATTGCCAGCATTTCTTAAAAATCAAATTACTGTCAACCCATGTCTCGTCAAGATAAAATATTTTCTTACCGGAATTTCTCGAAGCTTTTATTTTAACTAAATATTTATAACGTAAATAAATATTGGCTGGCCTTTCAACTAACAACTTTCTTTTACTTTTACATTTACACCAAGCGAAACCTATTTTCGTGACTATTCATAACAAGGACTCTTCACCCCATGGGAAATGTATACTTTGTTTTATAACGGGTAACAATTTTGGGATGGGTGGCACAGTTTTCTTGATGATATAAAATATATGTTAAAAATAATACAATGCATATAAATAAAAGAGAAACACTTCACAATCACTTCTGAGTAACTTCAGGTTGAATTTCAGAACACTATTCTACTAACTAGTCTGTAATTTCTACATGTCAGTCAGGCTAACTTTTTCAGGGTGAGTAATATCTCACTGTTCAGTTGGACTTTAAAAAGGTGACTCGGTATATACAGTGATAATATCCACCCATTCTTAGAAGCACACTTACTAGCGTTTAAACAGTAGCTAGCATCCCTATGTTTTACCTCAAAAGCTCTCTCACATCCAAGCATACTAATAAAAAATAAAATTATATATATATGTTGAATAAGTTAAATTTTATGGAAGAAAGAAATCTATTGTTCAGTGTTTTTATTCTATGTTTAGTCAAGATGAGAGTATCTATTTCTCGTCTATAATTGACATCTTTCCTCTCCCCCTGACAACACTTCCTCCTTGGTGTGCGTACTGAAACTTGTGATAACTAGATTAACAGTCTTTGTAACAAATTATATTAAGAAATTTTTATACAACGAATCTTAAAATCTTATGAAAACCTCAAAACCTAAATAAAGCCTACCCACATTTGAACTATGGAGTTTTTTCGAAATGTGCAAAAGTTATTCAAATTACGAAAAATATCACAATTCCCTGTATGTATATATTTCAAACAATTTGTTAACTTAAATTTAAATGGACCCCAAAAATAAATAAAGATATACATAATTATAACACTAGGGATGGATGTGACCTACAGCTTAGGCAAAACATACATGTCTCAAAATTTGGCCTCATAATCAGGAATTTTGATGATTAACAAACTCCCCCTGCACCTTCAAAATGTTCAAGGCCAGAAAGCCTTTAGGAGGAGTCTTCAACAACCCAGGGTGTCGGGATCCTATTGCTCAGTGGAGTAGTTCTGCAGCCACATGGGGTGAATGGTATACATGGTCACTGTGTTTTCTTGGAGCGGCTTTAGCTGCTATAATGACTTGATTCATATGCTTAAATTTATATTTGTACAGTGTGTTTTCCTATTGTTGTTCTGGTAATGTAATGTTTATTGTTGATTTTATTGGTACTTATATTATTAATGTAATATATTACATTTGGTAATGCTAATGGTAATATTATTAATGTTTAATTGTTCATTTATTTTGAATATAGAATTGTTTTAAAGTTTGTTAGAATTATAATATGCATTGGACGCTTGCTATACAATTTTAAATAATTGTTCACATCAAAAAGGATTATAAATAAATTTTGCTTACTCCTTCCCAGCTACTTTCCCATATAATATTTTCCCCCAGATCGTACAGTTTTGTGTAATTACAATTATTATTCTCACATCACAAATTAGTTTCATGTTTTAAAGATTCTAATATTATTTTATTTTTAATTCCTTTTTGTGTTTATTTGTTTTTAATTATAAAACATAGACTATTTCTTGAATACTATCAACACATGGATATTTCTTTTTTAATTTTCAGGCCATCTCGAGATCTTAGTAGATCACGATCAACAAGCAAAAGTTCTGATTCTGTATTAAAATCATCCCCAGTTTTGAGTAGCTCAACTAGGAAGTATTCAGGGACAGCACCCATATATTCAAAAAGTTATTATGATGAACTTCGGCACTACTCTCCTGCCATGTATATTACAGGATCCACAAGGTCATCTTATTTAAATAAATTTGAAGGCCGTCCACCAAGGTCATATACAACCAACAGCAGAATCCAGCCAACTTCAATATCATCTAGCCCGACATGGGAAAAAAGTTCCTTGACATCACCATCACTTCTGTCTTCAAAATCTCATCAAGAGGTAACAGATGCAAATCAAAACAATCTTTTGGATCTTAGTATTGAAGACAGTAAATCAGATAGGGCTTCGGTAACTGAAACGTACCACAAATTTAATGATTTTCAGCACTCAGGTGAGAATGAATGTAAGACTGATAGTATTCAGGAAGTGTCGACAAGTAATGGTGACTCCGAAAACATCGGAACCACGGATAATGTGGTTGCTGATAATATAAAAGTCATGGTAGTAGAAGAAGGTGAAGCAAATGGTAAAAGCCAAGAACGTGAGTGTATGGCTAATGATATGACAACTGGTACACTTCAAGAGAAAACTGATTTACAGAATACTGTAAGTATTTTATTTTTATTTTTTGAACTAACACATGATAATAAAATGCTTTTATTTTTATTTTATCACCACCATAATATTCATTACTCATTTGTGTAGATAGTGAATTTATTTAAGTACTTTTTTCTGATTTTCAAATTAGAGTATGTTTAAATAAACATATTCATACTGTTTTAATTATGTACGACAAATTTCATAAATATCATTTTCTTCCAAATTTTTATTTTAGTTTGAACTGTGACTGTGGCAATTAAATACCTTCATTCTTTGGTGTTATTTTTGTTACTTTATACCCATAATATTAATGAGGACAGAAACCTACGAACAAGAGAAAAGGGGACAGGATCAATTGGAGTTCAAACCTATGATCAGAGGAGTCTCAAAGTGATAAACACTGATCTTAAACCACTGGGCTTTGGTCATTATAACCCGTGTACTATATCTATGTTAAAATAAAAATTACCTAAATATTAGTTTTTTTCAAATTTACTTCTAAGCTGAAAAAGCAGTTGTTAATATTTATACAAAAATCCCCAAATATGTTAATTAGATTTGTTATTTCAATCACATTTATTAGTTGCATACCCAGCAATATAAAAATCCTTAAATATTAACTATTGCATGTATAAACCAAAATGGTTTTCTGTATTGTATTCACCATTATGAATTATACATTTTCAACTTCAGTCTGTATTTGGAAACCCATAAAACTCTAACTGTTTATGTAAAATAGTGTTAACCAAAAATTCCAATAGTGTTATTCTGAAGTGTTTTTTTTTTTAAATGATTCCACAATAATCTCAAAACAAATTAGAGTTCTCTTTACCAAAATATCAGAATATACAGGGTGATTGGTCATCAGTGTGACAACGTTTTTTGGCTTAAATTGCAAAGTAAATGTGACTTAGTGGTGAATATTAGAAAGTTTAAATCGCAAAGTTGACCTATTAATAAGTTATTTTCAATTTTCCTTAAAAATCTATACTCTTTGACACAAATTTATGTTTTCTCTGCTACCAGTTGGTGTAACTGTACATACAATATCATTTTCTTGTTCTACATGAAATTTCCAATTAGAATGAGTCATTCCTTTAAAGGTTAAACAAAGGAAATGCCTTCGTTTCCTGAGTCAATGTGCAAAGTTGCTATAGTTTCTAAAAACTAAGAAATCATTGGACTGTTGTTGTTTTGCACACCCTGTATACAAGGAGGTGACAAGTCATATTAAAAACTTCACCATTTTGTAAGCAATCTAGTGCTTGAACAGAGGTAAAATGAAATGCATGGAACTTTTTTTTTGTTGTAAAATGTCCAAAAATTTCCACTCGGATACACCTACGTCTCTGACAAGTTCTCTACTACTAACTCCTGGATCATTGAGAACTACTTCCTCTAATCGTACATCATACACAGCTCCTACCTCTTTATGTTGATTCTGAACTCTACCTCTCTCCACAAGACGATGCAATTGTGTGAACTCAGCTGGACTTGGAAGCTGGCAATCAAGGTATCTATCTTGATACTTTCTCTGGGCAGCACGAACATTTCCATCACAAAAGCCATAAATGAAGTTCATCTCCACGTACTATTACGTAGTGAACTCCATGGTAAACTGCACTGAACCAACTTGGATGGGAAACATATTAAGCTGAGAGGTAGATAAAAAAAATCATGTAGACAATGGTTGTAAGTGTTAAAATCTTGTAATTTGATAAAGTAGTAGGACACTGAGGATAGTGATAAGATAAGACATAATGTATGTAGATAAAGAAAGTGACCATTTCTACCAAATACATGGACTGTTATCTGGATTATGGAGTTGTTTTATCTAAAATTATTTTTCTCTAATTCTAAATTCTAATTAACCTTCCATAGGGCGCATAGATTTTGTAACACAATCAGACGCTCATGGAAGTTAGTTCCAGGTTTTGAAATTATAAATGTTTACTGTATAAACAAGATTTAGTTTTAGATTAGAACATGAAAATTTATATTTAACGTTTATATTTTATATTTAATCATGAAAATCATCAGTTTCAAGTGGCTCATTATCTGATTGCTCCAAATCTACATCTTGGCCACCGTCTTCAACTATCCCACCATCCTGGCTGTCCTTCATCATTTACCAAACTGTTGGCTTCGTCAATTTCTTCAAATAATTTTCCTTATAATTGAACCAGTCAGTCTTTCAGTATTAAAATTTTAATTATTGGATAAGTCACAACAGTATTTATTCAAGGAAAAACAGTTTGTTAAAAGACGAAAAATATACAACTAAAAACTATGAAATGAACTAAACATCTAATTTATATAGAAATAAAAATGTAAAACATTTCACGTTACACTGTAAGGCGTTCACGGTGGTTACCTCCAGTCAGTAACAATAGCTGAATTCACACTGAAACTAAAATAGAATATGCCCTAGAATGTAACACCCTTTTCCTAGAATTTGGCTCGTAACGTAGGGTGAGTGGTAAGACTGCCGACCGTAAACAAATAATAATTTTAATGACAAAAAAATATAACCCAGGGGTAACTTCCATGATGCGCCCGATGTAAGGTTAAGCTTTACTTACAAAAGTTAAATTATTATAAAAATTTGGCTAATTTTTACCTCACCTTGTTTTTTAATATTCAAGGCTTTAAATCTAGCTCACTTAAAATGAAACATTGATTATGTGGTACATCCTATGGAAGCTTACAAAATGGTGAAGTTTTTAATATGACTTGTCACCTCCTTGTATACAGGGTGTGTAAAACAACAATAGTCCAATGACTTCTTAGTTTTTAGAAACTGTAGCAACTTTGTACCATTCGTAGGGGAAAATCTTTAACAAACGCTTTTGGAACCAAAGAAATGGTAATGTCAAGTGAAGAGATATATTAATTTAGATTGCTCGGTAATTTATTTAACTTCTTTTAAATTTAGCAGTATTTGAGTTAACCATTTACAAAAAAATTAACACATAACATTAGTTTGCTGTTAAAAAGAAACAATTTGTAATGAAACAATTGATTATTTATGTATATATATATATATATATATATTATACGCCCTTAAAACAAAATTATATAATATTAATTAAATTCCCTCCCATATATTTTAAATTACAATAATATTTTGATGAACACAGATAATGATAACAATTTGTTAATGGTTCTTAACTTACAAAAGATTCTAAGTTTAGATTATTAGAAAATTAAAAAAAAAAATTAATTAATTAATTACACATATATATATTTTTCTAAGTTGGCCAACTATAATAAAAGATCCAATAAACATATATATATATATATATATATATATATATATATATATATATATATATAATTGGAAATTTGACGTCAGTATAATTTAGAAAAATTAACCCCTTTGGGGTTGTGAGGTCCGAAAATGCATGCGTATCCCTTCCAATTAGAATTTATTTTTTGGGTTTTGCATTTTAATAAAAATATGGTTTTTTTTTTTTAAAAAAAAAAAGATTAATTAAAGCATTATTTAAACAAAACCAGTACAAGTCCTCAATTAGATGTAATATATAATTAAAGTTCAAGTTTTTTTTTGTTTTCACAAGTATTATTGAACAAGCTGAAATGTCCTTTGTTTTTTTGGTCTGGACTTGCAGTTATACCATGAACTTAAGCTGTAATTCCTGCTTGAACCAGCAGAAGCTGTAGAAATATACATGTTGAAATTAGTAAATGAACAGAGACCTTTTACAAGTTTAAACACTTCTGTTCTAGGTTTATTAGCAATATATTTCTCTGTAACTAAGCTTTGAAACTGCAATTTCTTTGAAAATAAAACGTTATATATGTTAAATAAGTCAATTGATGATTTCACTCTATAATAACTAGAAATGAAAAGAATCGCTATTCGTTTTAAAAGACTATTTGAATTTATACTCTTATAATTTACAGACAAGTTAAAGTTTAGTTATAATTGAAAACAGATTTCAAAATTTTACAATTATAAATAGAATACATATTTTAACATAGTTAAATCAATAAAATAACATGTTAAATCTTTTTTTTCCCTGATTCGAGAGTTGTCGCAAACTTGAAAACGAAGCATGAGGAATGCAAATGATGTTTTTGAATTTAGAAAAGAAAACTGCTCACATTTTATAGAAGCAACTTAAATGACACTTCCTACACTATTTTATTACGTGGATACATGACCATGATAACTGTGAAGACAAAACGGTAATTTTGAGAAAAACTTTTAAGGCTATGCCATGTCTACTAAAACCAGATATGAAGTGCCGTTATCTTTGTAAGTACCGTTTGAGGTCTACTGCCAAGTCACCTGAGGCTGTCTTTCGGAGTTGCACGTAGGGTGCAGCACCTCCCGACCGTGCTTCAAGAAATAAAACTACAAATGTCGGTGCAGGTAGAAATAAAATACGTAGGTCGGTACAACTTTGCACGTTGACTCAGGAAACGAAGGCGTTTCCTTTGTTTAACCTTTAAAGGAATGACTCACTGTTATTGGAAATTTCGCGTTGAACAAGAAAATGTTATTGTATGTACAGTTACACCAACTGGTAGCCGAGAAAACATAAATTTGTGTCAAAGAACATAGATTTTTAAAGAATATTGAAAATAATTTATTAATAGGTCAATTTTGTGATTAGAACTTCCTAATATTCACCACTAAGTCACATTTACAGTGCGATTCAATCCAAAAAAATTTGTCACACTGATGAACAATCACTCTGTATAGATTAGGCCTGTGTGGATAACAATTTTTCAGTTCAAATTGGATTCGAATTGAATAGTCTCATTTCTGATCGGATTTGGTTCAAATATCAGAATTCAGCATAATAATTCTAGAAAATAAATATATTATTTAGTTTTCATAGTAAAATGTAAATAATAAAAGTAAAATAGATTTAAAAGAAGTTGTTTTACTCCATTTGTTTTAACTTGCATCATGCTTTCTAAAACCAATGTAGATTTTCCATTAGATGCGTTTGGTTCAATCTATCATTTTGGAAGGGAAACAATAATAATGTAAATAAAGTATTTAAAGAAAACCGAAGAATGTGAGATATATGTTTAGTTTTGTCTTGTACATTCATTTTTTAGTAGACTTCCGATAATCTGACACATTCAAGACTTTTCTGGTACTAGATTACCAGAAATGGTGGATTATCAGGCGGTACAGTGCATGATTACTGAATCGTAATTCATATAGCAAATACAGTTGCAACATGATGTTAGAAAACAAATACAGTACTGTAACAACATATTGATAAACATTTCAACTTTTAAAAAATACTGTACAGTATAGAAGAAAACTTATTTTTTATTATACATTACAAAATACAGTATCTATATACAACTACAGCAATACATTGACATAACTACTGAAGACCTAAAGTGAACTTTTAATTGAAATACAGTAAACAGTATTAGAGTTTAGTTAAGTCCTATAGTAATTTGTAAATTTATAAGTCTCATTTTAAAAATCTCTAATGTCCTTTTGTTTTCTAGAATGATTTTTCTTTTTTAAAAAGTTATTTCTCACAATATGCAAATCAATGATTTCTGAACAGTTATAACTTGAGTTAGCTTCAGCAAAAACTATTAACTTGTTTAATGCATCTGTCACTACAACCTAGTTATCTGTTCCTTTTCTTCAATTTCTTCATCGTCCGACTCAGGCTCTTCAAGATTCATGGGATGAGGGTTGACACCACTTTGAACAATTACTTCATCTAAAAGTTCTTCTTCAATAGGTGAATTCTTATCGATCTCAACCCATTCTACAATTTCCTCTTCGGGAATATTTTCCAAAGGATTGTTTTTGGATCCACTCTTAACAACATCAAGCAATTCCGTTACTATGTCCATATCTTCTTCTTTTTCAACAGTTTGAGTTGTTAAACCATCTTCTGTGACTGAACTTGTTTTCTAAAGTTTTCTCCAGTATCTTTGTAAAGTCACTTTTTTAACCACGAGAGTGCAATAGCATCCTTGACATTAAATTTCTTTTGAAAGTCAGTTACATCACAGTCAGAGTTTAAAAGGCCTTAAACAAATGAGCTCCTTTAAAAACATTTGAAGTTCTGGGTAAACACCTTGATCCATGGGTTGGATCAAGGAGATAATATTAGGTGCAGAAATGTTGCAAATATGTTGCCAGAAACTAACTTGGCTATAGGCAGATGGGCTTTGCAGTTGTTCGAAAGAAGGAGGGCTTTGCTATTTTCTGGTAGTTTCAGTTTAAAAAAATTATACTTAACTTGTGGAACAAAGTGATGTAAAAACCAGTCTTTAAATAAATTTGCACTCATCCAGGCATTTTGTTGAACATCATAATGAACAGACAAATTTGATACATTTTTAAAAGTTCTTGGTTTTTTTGATTTCCCAACTACAAAAGGTGTTATTCAGTAGCTACCAGACGCATTAGCGCACACTAAACTGTGAGCCTATCTTTGTTTTTTTTAAACCCTTTTACTTCTTTTCCATCGGCATTGTACACTTGATCAGCTGACAGGTTATTGTCAGTGACAATTTTTTTAACTCGTCAATGTACTGTTTTGGCGAGTCATAGTTAGATCAACCCTGCGAATTCCATGTCAAAATTTTTAATTTCTCAGCCAATCTTCTGAAAATTACAGCCAACATCTGCGACATTTAAATCTTCTTTAAATTTCGTACCTTTTACAATAACCATAGTCTCCGTAATAAGTTTTCCTTCTGCACATTTTGCACTAAATCATTTGTAGTCCAATTGTTCCAGCTTTGGTTTCTTTAAAGTTTGCCTAGAATTCATTTTGTATGCTGTTACAGACTGCGGAGCAAAACCCATAAGTTCATTTTTTGTTGTTTTTAATGTCATAAATAGTTGAAGAACCAATATTATATTTGTCCATTAAAACGTTTTCTCAAAATGTTTGATGATCTCTTCTGATTAATGGTGAGAGTGATGTGTTTTCGTTTCTGCCCCGCAGTATTTTTGCCACTTGTTGACGGTTTTGAAAACATGTTCACCTTTGTTCCAAATGCACTTTTAACCTACAGTATACGAACTTTAAAATCACTCCTACACATTCAACTTTCAACTACAGCATTCTACTATGCTAAATCACAAGAGCAACTAGCGATGCAACACACAAACACGAGAAATGGCTAACTGACCGTTAAAACGCAGACAAAGTGGAATGGTCTGAAACAACAGCTGAGCTGACTCTAGGAAAACCCAAATCTCGCCGGACACTTCCAAGTACACTAGGCTTACTGCATTGTCGAACCACAACTTAGGTACAAGCACGTTTCCGACCATAATAACGTAAAACAAATTTATTATGTGTATAGAGATACATAATATTATGTCCATACTATATATCCAATATGGTGTCGGACCATTGAGTGTTCCAGACTATTGGAAGTCTACTGTACATACATTATATATTGGATAAACCTGATGTTAATCCCATATTGGTGTTATGCGACTCTAAAGGAATTTTAATATATAGAATAGAATTCAGATATCTGAAATTTTCAGATAACCAAGCCTATAATTTTCTGATTGGATGGTGTTTGGATGTTTGATCTGATCTGATCTGCATAGCACTAAGATAAAGACAAGTAAATTTAACAATCTATTTTTCTAGTAGCCTTTTCAAAATAAACTTTGTCATAAATACAGTGAGAACAAAACATTTTTTGAATGTGTAGCCTCCAGAAACTGATATAAATGTCTAGGTTGTATACCTTTATATATGTTGTCAGTTGCTTTTATTGTTTAGTTTCCTTTTTTTTTAAATTGATTAAAGTGTATTCTAAATTAAAAAAAAAAGAGATCTGACAACACCTAATCTAGTCATTAAAATTAACAAAAAAAATCTTTTACAACTTATTTTACCCTCACTTTTTTAATGAATTTTAAAATCCTTGATCATTTGATTAGGTAATTTAAACTTCAAATCATTAATATGTGTATAGTTAGTATTGATATATATGGATCACAACATTTTATTGTATCTCCAACACTTTCTCATCTGAAATTTTATTGATCTCTTTTCACTTCAAAACAATTTTATGTTTTTGTGAAAATTATTTACATATTAACTAATAGTAAGTTTTTACATTATATATGTATTAATTTGTCCATTGCTTGAACATGTCCGCTATTGACACTGTGTATAGAAAACATAAAGTTGTTCCTTCAGTAGTGTTGATAAACCATGTATCCCTCCAAGCAAGATAGTAAGTCGAAATATTAAAAAAGACAATTTAACTTCCTTGACTGAATTTAAAATAAATGATATTCCAATAAAGATTATATTTTTAACTCTTAATGATTACTCAGGATAATATTTTTTCTGAAATAGGTTAAAAAATTAACCTAGTCTCATACACAGTTTAAACTATCATATAAATAAATAGTTTTTAATCATTAATTACAAATTTTGTATTGCATTTAACTTTAAGTTGTTTGATCATTTTGTTTTTATATGCTTACACTTGCTTCGCACAGCTCTTTAATAAATGTGTTCTTTAATAAATGCTTTTCTTTAATTAAACATTTTATTTTGTATTATTTGATTCATTTTCTGTTTAGCAATTGTAATTCTTGTTTAAAAAGCTTTACTTATATTTATTCATTGTATTTTAGTTTTTCTAAAGAAAATCTGGAATTATGTCTATATATTTTTTTCATACAACAGAGCATTCATTTTTATCTATGGTCTCCCAAAGCGATCCCATAAATTTGATCTCAACGTAACAAAGATCATTAGTTGATTTATTTGTGTTCATTTTTTCTGCAACTGTCACAGTATCTAATTTTGGGCTTGAGTTCTTTTCTTAGGTTATAGATTTAGTTTTAGTTACCTGGTCCTAGGCTATGTTGGTGTTTTTCTCTTTTGCACTTGATAACAATAGTTGATTTATACTCTCGAACCATCGTGTATTAGTTTTTATATATACAAGTGATAGCAAATGTCCTATTAAACCATATTAATAATATGAACAATCCATCATTATCAAATATTTTTAAAACTAGAAAAGAGAATCAATAATGGGAGGTGAACTCCAGTAGGGAAGTGAAAGTTACATTCATTCGAATAGATGAATTTTTTCCCGCCCACAGGTAGCATAATATATATATATATATATATATATATATATATATATATACAGGGGTGGTGAAAAGTCCCGGAACGGGTTAATATTTTTTTAACCGTTACAGATGGAACTATATAACTTGGTACACTGTTACTGGGCATAAAACACTATTTTATCACAATTTCAATGAGCCGCTACCACTTCGAGTAGACGGCCCACAAGGAGTCGGAATAAAATCTTAAATGAGAGCGTGGGTCGAGTTGTACATCAAATTAAAGGTCTAATTTAGTAAAATACAATGCCGCAAATCCGACTTCAAAAGGTTCACCCTAAACAAAATGGCGGCGTTTTAAAGTTTATGAAAGTTACTATGGCGTTGAGTGTTAAAGATAGTATTTCAAATTCATGCCATCTTTGAATAGCTGCCATTTCCGGCTCGGTTGTCCGTTTGAAGTCGAATTTGTGGCACTGTACTGTGCTAATAAAGACCTTTAATTTGATGTACAACTCAACCTATGCTCTCGTTAAAGATTTTCTTCCAACTCCTTGTGGGCCGTCCCCCATTAGAGGTTAAGGGTCAAATGGAACTCTAAAAAATAGCTTTATAGCTTCAACACTGATTTCTGGGCGTTTGTTTTGAAACCTGTACCGAGTAAACATGTTCCAGCTATCTTTAACACTCAACGCCATAGTAACTTTAATAAATTTTAAAACGCCGCCATTTTGTTTAGGGTGAACCTTTTGAAGTCGGATTTGCGGCATTGTATTCTACTAAATTAGACCTTTAATTTGATGTACAACTCAACCCACGCTCTCATTTAAGATTTTCTTCTGACTCCTTGTGGGCCGTCCCCGCGAAGCGTTAGCGGCTCATTGAAATTGTGGTAAAATAGTGTTTTATGCCCAGTAATAGTGTACCAAGTTATATAGTTACATCTGTAACGGTTAAAAAAATATTAACCCGTTCCGGGACTTTTCACCACCCCTGTATATATATATATATATATATAGGTTAGTAGAATTTAATAGGGCACATAACCTATTAAATTGGTTAGATTTTGTATGGACAGGAGACAGGCTTACCTTGGAAAATGGTCCTTGGTATTACCTAATAGTACATAAGTAAGAAAAAACGCTAAAGTTTTGAAATATTTCGTAAACACTGTTCAGTGTTTAACCATTCAGTGTTTACGAAATATTTCAAAACTTAGTGTTTTTTGTGTGTGTTTATATATATATATATATATTTTAACTACCTAAATTAACTGTTATAAAAGGGTTAAAATTGATATTTTGCAACTTTAATCACAAATTGACAGTAACTGCAAATTAATAACATCTCTTCATGATATGAAAATGTTCCGCATTAAAAGGCAATATCTCTGTTAGTTTTCATTATACTGAAATACAAAGAAATTGTACCTACAAGACAATTGTAGGTAATTGAATGTTCTATATAAAAAAGTATCTTGTCTTGACAATTTTTGTTAAAATTTGTATATTTTTAATTATCTGCAAGAAATGCACTTGTTTCGTAAAAAAATTGTGATTTTTAACTTTGAAAGTGCTGTGGTTCTGTGAATCTTTCAATATGAATGGAAATTATAGGTATTGTAATGATCTATAATAATGATGTATTGACAATTTTCTATTGATGAAGTATTTTCTGGTTTATCAATGGAAAACCTACAGAAGTCTGTAAAACCACGATTTTAGACATATCTTTTCAAACCTTTTTACCGCAACTAATATTTAATGTACTGTAGAACTAAATTAAAAATGAATATATCTTTTTCCTAGCTCTATAGGCTTCCGTACTGACCCAAAAAATACCCTCGCAAATTGTCATTAACGATCCAAAAATCTTTTTTTTAAATCTCTTTTTTAATTTTGACTTGTTATAAGATTCCATTTAGACAGTAAAAACAACAACAATATATGATAAATGTACGTAAAATGTACAACTATAAAACGGGATACCGTACTATGTATGAGTTTAAGTTAAATTAGAACTTTAAAATTAAGTACTGTTTTACATTTTTTTTTAATGTATGCAACAGAGGGTAAGTGAAAAATCTTCCATTTCAAACACTTTTAAAAGGCACTTTTACAATTAGTTGGATCAATAAAAAAATAATTAATTTCTATTTACATTCTCAACTGCACTAATGCTAAAGGCTAATCTGTTTTTACAGTCAGATTAACTGCTCGAAATGGCCACCATTCACTTTCTGACAAAAGTACAGTCTTGATTCAAAGGGCTTCCTCATGTTTTCTAACATCTGTGGTGTAATCAGATGACAAGAATATATAATCCTTTCTCTTAGATCATCTATGTTTTGTGGTCTCGTTTCATGAACTTTACTTTTAAAGAACTCCCAAAAGAAAAATTTAGTTTAGTTAGATCCGGTGGTAGAGCCGGCCACTCTATTGCACCACGTTGGCCTATCCATCTTAGGAAACTGTTCATTCAAGAAATTGCCCACTGTTACATGATAGTGTGATGGTGCACCAACTTGCTGAAATACAGGATCATAAAAATGTTGAGCTATACCATCTATTGTGGGAACAATATTCTGTTCTAACAAAAACTGTTTCCAAATACTTCTGCTTGTTTAAATTGCTGTCTACAAAAAACGGTCCTACAACTGAATCTCCTAGAATTCTTGACCTTCTTCACGTTCTGTTCATGCTGTGAATGTGCTTCTACCATCCAATTTGGATTTACATTAGACCAATAACGGCAGTTATATTGATTGACCACTCCATATAAATAAAATGCTGCTTCATCACTAAAACAGACTTGTGAAATGTAGTTATTATTGTTATTGATCTCCACTAACAACTGCTCACAAAATTGTAGTCTTCTATCATAATCATCCTCGTTCATTTTCTGATGAAGTTGCACTTTGTAAGGATGAAACTTGTGTTTCCTTAACACGTTATGCATACTATTTTTCGAAATACCTACTTCAGGATCTGTAGATTGCAGAGTTGCATGTGGGTTCATGGTAAAGTTTGCTATAACTTTAACTTGAACTTGTTCAGTAGTAATGTGCAGGCGGCCTGATCGTGGGGTGTCTTCCAAGCTAAACGTTGTGGTAAAATTATCAAATAAATGCTACATGTATGCCCTATCTATTGCCATATCCGGAAACTGGTTATTAAATAAACGCACAGCTTCATGTACATTTTTCCTAGCTTCGCCATAACATAAAATCAATTCAATTTTCTCTTCATTAGACCGAACCATTTTCAATAACCAGTAAAATTGCAAAGATGTTTAGGTACAAAAACGAATGGTGAACACTGACCAACTGTGGAACAATTGATAATAGATAATAAAATAACTCCTCATGTTTTCCCAGGGTACGGACTTTGGCCAGAAGTGGAACAGAAACTGGATTGTTATTTTAATGCTTGTTAGCTTGTTTAGGGGTTTTAATTCAAAACCTTTTCAAACTCTAAACATGATTTAATAAGTTCCTCAGTAAATAGAGAATCAAACAATTAAGTTTTTCAAAATACTCATTACTGGTACAGGCCACCATTGTTATACAGGGTAGGTAAAAACTTTGAGTATAACCCTCTTTTTCTTTTAACAAAACTAATAGGTGATTGAAATGGAAGATTTTTCGCCCACCCTCTGTTCCATACATTAAAAAAAAAGTAAAACAGTACTTGATTTAAAATATCTAATTTAACCTTAACCCATACCGTAATATGGTATCCCATAATCTACTATCAACAACCATTGGCAGTAGTTTGTTCAACTAATAAAGACCTTTAAAATCAGGGGTAACAAGATAGGGGTTACTATTGAAAGTTTTAAAGTTACTCCCCTACTTCGAGCCAGGGGATGAAACTCTAAACTACTATATTTATGCTAGAAAGATGTGCCAAAGTTTAATTGGTTATTTAAAAAAATAATAAGTGGGGAGTGTGGGACTTTTTGGACACTGGGCAAATGTTTTGTGTATAATACTCTCATTAAGTTAGTTAAAAAAACTGTCTTGCAGGAGTGATCACTACCATGCTATTGTTAAGGTCAATATAATTATTCAAATAATAAAGTCATTGAAATCATATTTGCTATTATTATATTTGGTGTATTAGAAAAGTATAAAATCAACTGGTGATTGCTTGGCTTAAAATAATTTTATTTATCTTAACTTACGTTGTTACTAAAATACATCCATGAGCTGTTTGAAGTTGTTTTTTTTTAAATGCTAGTATTTTGGAAATGTATAAAGATGAAAATTTTTGATACACTTGCAAAAGTTATCTTACTTTTGGAACACTTTCAAGTTTATTTATTTTTACATATGGGAGGTTTTTGGGAGAAGATATAATTATGGATTACAATTTTTTGGCTTTGATAAAAATAAAATAATTATATTTACCATCTTGTAAAGTGTTACAAATTATATACCTTATGATTTTTAGGAGCAGGCACTATTTTAGAAAATGTGTTCAAACTAAATATGTTAGATATGGAAATGCATATTTATATTAGCAGACACAGATAGGATTTATTTGTATATGGAAAACAACTGCCTTATGGTTGGATGTTGGATAGATAAAGTGATTAATTAATTGTGGTTTCAACATTTTTTTATTTAGAGACAGCTTATTTTCATTAGAAATTTATTAATATTTTTTGGCTTGTATTATTCATTTTGAGCAATAAACTTACTATAATGTGCAATAATGTTGTATGTTTTATGCATTAAATTAATCATAAATTATGAGTATAAAAATGACTAGTATAATAAAATTCCATGTATTATATTTATGTTACATATGAGACACACAATTAGGTATGCACATAAGTATCTACACAATGAAAACCTGGGGGAAACTGATTCTTACAAATGAATTTGCAATATTGAAACTGGTTTTACAATAGCTAAATTATTTTTTTGGATGCTGTTTTTCAATGGTTTATAAAGTAGTTTTATTCATTTTTCAACTTTGAAATGGGGTAGAAGTTGTATAATTTTCTCTATCTCAACCCCCCCCCCCCCAACAAAGCTATAAAAACTTCAAAGTAGACAAAACTTACATACTAATAATAACTTTTTTTAATGTGTCAAATTTCTTTTTTTCTATATAAAGCTATTTATAATTATATTAGCATACAAAAAATTATTAGTTCCAACTTTAGTGGGATATTTTACCCAAAGGTGTTCTTGGCTATTTAAAGTAAATTGTGCTAAATCTACTTATAACTTCAAGAATGGCATGTTTTACCTTTTTCAAAAACACCTATATTTTTTAAAAGAAATGTAGATCATAGTTTGTCAATTATAAAAAAGTTTTAAAGTTGAAAATTGTATAAAATAGATCACTTCATTTGAAGGTTGTGGATTTAGGAAAAAATATATTAATAATCTATCTTACAAAATATTTAATAATGTATTCAAGAATCAAGATAGTTTTGTTAACGAAATGGAAAACATAACATGTTAAATTACATAAGTAAGATTTAATACCATCAGAATTCAAAATAATTGTCTTATTATTTGGTAATCTAATATAAAACGCCCCACAAAAGTTAGTTTCAATACTGTTCTAATCTGTGCTCCACTTAAGGTGTCCTGGTAGATATACATCATTCCTTTATGAGATAGTCTAGATGCAAGCCCTTATGCTATATATAACTGCTTTAATTTCAAAATTCTGTCCAACTTCTACAATTTCTCCAATCGTTCCATTGCCTAAAAATTAAACCATTCCTTTTTTAAGTTTTGGAAATTAATGTTACAGTTGGAATATAACGTATATTGTGAATAGTAAATTTGAACGAACAAATAGTCTTATATATTATTTTCAGTTTATGTATTAGACTAAATTAAAAAAATAATAAAATGTTATTATGAATTTACGTTTTAGGCAGACTATTGCTATACAATTGACTAACACCAGTCTTGTAAATCAAGCTTACGTTTATTATGAGGTTTAAATTTGAAAAAAAAAATTTTCTTATATTATTTTTAATTTATGTACTAGGATGACTATTGCTATTGGAAATTGATTAACCATCAATCTTTTAAATGAACCTTACAGTTGGAATATGATGTTTGTTATAAGTAGTAAAATTGAAATAACAAACAGTCTTATATTATTTTCAATTTATGTATTAGGCTGACTATTGTTATTAAAATTGACTAACCATCAGGCTTGTATATCAAGCTTACAGTTAGAATATGACGTTTATTATAAGTAGTAAATTTGAAATAACAAACCTTCTTATATTATATTCAAATTTATGTATTAGTCTGACTTTTGTTATTGGAAATTGATTAAGCTACAGTCTTGAAAATCAAGCTTAGAGTTGAAATATAACTTCTATTCCAACTTCTATTCTGAGTACTAAATATGAAGAGGAAAAAAAACTGTCTTATAAATAAATATTGAGCTTGCCTTGTGTGATAATATTAGATAGAATAAAACTCAAACACAAGATCTCACAAAAATTACGTTTACTTAATCAAATGTGTTTCTACAACAAAGTCTCCATCCTCAGTATATTGTAGCTCATGTATTATATATGTCATATATTATTTTCAATTTATGTATTTGGCTGATTATTGCTATTAAAATTGACTAACCATCAGTCTTGTATATCAAGCTTGCAGTTATGACGTTTACTTCGAGTAGTCAATTTTTAAATAAACCTTCATATATTATTTTCAAATATATGTATTAGGCTAACTTTTGCAATTATAATTGGTTTACCATTAATCTTGTAAATCAACCTTACAGTTGGAATATGACGTTTATTATGAGTAGTAAATTGTTTGAAGACTTTTATATTATTTTCAAAGTTGTGTATTACTTCTGACTATTGTTATTTAAATTGAAAAAGCCCTCAAGATTTTGTAAAACAATGTTACAGTTTAAGTATGATTCCCAAAGAGTAATAAAATTGAATATACAGAGTTTTATAATTTAAAAATATTAGATTGCAGTCCAAAGTAATGTTGTTTTTAATTTTTAAGTTAGTATTGCAAAGTGATACTATTGATGTGATTATGTTGTCATGGAAATTAAAATTTTAAACAAATTTAAATCATTTTAATAGTTAGCTAGTTCTATTGTTGATTCTGTAGTTAATTATTTACTCTGTTTAAAACTCACTCTGTAAAGTAAGTGTATCAATACAATTTCATTAATTAATTCTGACTTATATCTGTTTTTATAAGATTCGTTTTAACACATCCTCCTGATGTTTTATTCAAAATCAGAGTGTAATATTAAAGTACTTCTTTGGCAGTTTTCCCAAATTATTGGCTGACTTCCATATTGAAACTATTTTTAAACATAAAGTTCATTATAGATTACAGTTGATTTTAAGCTCACAAGTAACCGGTACATCTTTACAAGTATTCTGAATATGATAGAATCAGTCACGTAGTAGTGGAGTTATTTCATATTAAAAAGTTATTTTTAAATGTTTTGTTTAATATATAAGCCTAATTTCGTTATTAAAATCATAAATTTTCCCCATATCGTGTGTGAGTAAATTCATTTATTTGTGACATTATATGTAAACATCCCTTCTAAATTTAACATTAATTACGATACAATTGGTACCATGGTTTGTATAGGTTAGAATTTTAGTTTCTACAGTTCATAAATTAATTTTAAAATTGTACATTGCCTAAATGAAATTTTTTAAATTTATTATAAAATCAACACTTTCAAATTATTGGTGTATTCAATTTTATTATACAGTTTGTTGATAATTATTTTAAATTTGATATCAATGCTCTACATACAAATTTAGTATTTTGTTTCAAGGTAACAAACCATTTATAAATATGCACAAACAAATAATTAAAACAGAGAAATAACACATTAGGAAACATTTAAATCATTACAATTATGTATAACATTTTTCATTTATATCCTAATAATACTATTTATAAAAAGTAGTGTAGGGAAGTTGGTTCCATATATACGAATAAGAAACTTTAGAAAACCGTTAACTGTGGGTACAATAAATAATCATAATAGATATGAGTGATTTTACAAATGAGAAATTCTAAACATATCTGTGACTTTGGTAAATTATTATGTTTGGTAGAGATGAAAATTTATTTCCAGAAGTATTATGGTTTCCAAATGACGTAGCAGTGACTTTTATTGGATGGATTTTCCATGTGTTTTATATAGTTCTATTTGGTAGTGTTTTGTGTTTCTTTGGACTGGGTGTGTTGTGTGCAGCAGATAGTTATACGCCGATAGTAAACATATATCTAGAATCCTCAACCAGGAGATTACAATCAAGCTATGTTCCCTGTTCAAAATTTCAAAACAATCAGGTAACTTAAAGTTACAAAAATATTTAGTGTGTGTATGGAAAATTTATTGTTTATGTTATATTTTAAAATGTTTAAAAAAAATAATTACATATTGGTTTCTTGAATTTTGTATTTGTAATGGAAATGATCTTTAAAAGTTCATCCCTCACAGATATTGTCTTAAAAATTT
This sequence comes from Aphrophora alni, assembly GCA_963513935.1. Lineage (NCBI taxonomy): Eukaryota > Metazoa > Arthropoda > Insecta > Hemiptera > Aphrophoridae > Aphrophora > Aphrophora alni. Next base: position 41,755,155 of record OY740765.1, on the reverse strand, counting down.
AAAAAACAACTAATACTATAAAATTGTAATCTTATTGCTATATAAGATAAAATGCAATTAAAAAAATACAATTACAAATTAACAACAAAATTTAGTAAACAAAAAAAAACCCTAGAACTGCTCTGTATATTACTCTTAAGTGGCAAGTCTTTTTAGTGGATTTTACAAACTATTTTTTAATACACAAAAAATATTAAAATATTGTAAAACCAAATTTATAATATACCATTATTTAGAGCAGGGCTGTCCAACTTCGAGTGGCCCAAGGCTCGCTATAAATAAAATTGCGGTTGTGAGGGCCACATCATAAAATACATTGTATGCAACTTTGTCAGTGATTTGTAATAGGTACAAAAAATGTGTATGTTTATTAATTTTTATTTATTAATATATATATATATATAATTATATATATAATACAGTACTACCTCGTTTATCCGGACCTCATTCAACCGGATGTCCGGATCAATCCGGAACAAAAAATAAAAAATTTAATCAAGGATAAAATAAAGCAAAAGCTTAAAGTTTCAAAATATTTTAATAATTACTGTATTTTGAATAATATTTTAAATAATATTTATAATATTTTGAAACTTTAAGCTTTTGCTTTATTTTATCCTTGAATGTGGAGTTTCAACAAGAAATATCTGCTATTACATTAATGTTGATAAAAACGTGATTACCTCAACACTAAAGTGTCGCCTCGAGGTATTAGGGCGGGTTGTTGATGCACTGGGAAGAGAAAGTGGAGGAGCAATGACCTCTGCGTCACCATCCCCCCTACCCCGATGCGGCATGACAGTGACCTTGTCTATTGTCTATGGCGGCGGGTAGTCTATCACGTGCTAGCGACCGTAATACATCATTACCATATCGTGCTGTGCCATGTTTAGTTTCTTTACATTTTTCATAGGATACGGTTAATAGTATTTCAGGGTGTCTAGCGACCGGGGAAATCGGGAAAACCGGGAAAAGTCAGGGAATTTGAATTTTCTGGAAAAGTCAGGGAAATGTCAGGGAATTTTTTAAAAAACCCGGAAAAAATAAAGAATGCCTGATATTTTAGAAAGTGTAATACAATGACGATGCCTGTAACGGTCCTTAAAGAAAATGTACAACTGTGAAATAAATACAAACCAGGTGCATGTTTACAACGCATCATAAACCATCATGTCATTTTTACAACTTTATTGTTGTCGGGTTGCTAAGACTCAAGGGTGTAAATCAGTAAATGTGAACATTTTGTCACATCTTAAAGCGGTGCCGCCAGCTTTGTGAACCCCGTTCTTTTTTTTTGGCAGTTGTCACATCACATTCCCAGTCGGGAGTATCGAGGACGTGAATGAGAATCGGCATAGTATTTAGAGGTGGGCGTTGTTACTGCTATTTATTTATATTCGTGTGTTAGCGTTTGTGCGTGGAAATGGCGACGAAACGAAAAAGTAATGTGCTTACAATGGCCCAAAAGTTAGACGCATTGAATCGTATAGACAGGGCCGCATTGAAGCGTCACACCAAATTAAACAGAGGAAGATAAATGACTTTTTTGTAAATAACAACTAAACCCTGTGTAAATTAAAAGCATGTGTAAATATTTCAGGTGTGTAAATAAAATGTTTTTCGTCATTTACAGTACATTGTGTAATTTCGTGTATTGTGTAAATTGAATGACTGTGTAAATATTGTTTTTTTATGACTTATAAATGGTAAGTTATCATTTTATATTTTGTTTTATTTATCTTTCTATAATTTTGGATTATCCGGATTTTTGATTAACCGGATCACTTCCGGTCCCAATTAGTCCGGATAAACGAGGTTGTACTGTAGTGGGAAGTTTGGGTATGTTGGTTTACACTAACCAGTGTATTAATATTTGTTATTGACAAATGAAGTAACTGAGTAAGTGACTTATCAGACAGGGAACACATATATTTTGACTTTATAAATTTCATATTGGAAAAGCTGATTTCACAAAGATACATGCTTCCCAGCATTGAGCCTATTATAAGGCCTAAGTTTCACAAGTTGGGGTAATGTTCTGCTGTAGTAACTTAAAAAAGTTCATTCCTATTTTGGTTTTTCCCTGGTAAAAAGATTCATCTGATAACGATGGGTCTAGGGAGACATGCCAGTTATGTACTGTATTCATCATTAGATTATTACACAGTGTGAGATCAATCACCTCTCTTCTAACTCTTTCAAAAATTTTGGTTCATTGCCTACATTAACAATTATAAGGTTATTGGAGATAATGTAATCTAAAAGTGACTCATCTCTCATCTTCGTGTCTGTGCTCCTATGTTGTGAGCATTCGCACCACATCCCAAGATAAGATTATATTCTTCTCTGCTTGCATACTCTACAAGATCCTGCATTCCCTTTGTAGATGGTGTACTGTCATCATCATAATTATTATATTGGAGTTCGACATATGACACTAGTAGGATCCTTCCTGAGTCTTTCATCACCAGCGTCATGTTCCTGGAACAGTGATCTAGAACAGGGATACAATTTAGTCTATTGCTAGTTAAAATACATGTTCTAGGATTAATACAATTAGGCGTATACACTAATTGACCCTTAATTCCCCTTAGTCCTATTACCTTATCTTGTCTCATCCAGGGCTCCTGTATTATAGGACTGCGTCGATATTCTCTGCAGCAAATACCTTGTAGAGTATGGCAGTAGCAGCTCTACTGTGGTATAGGTTGATCTGAAGGATCCTTCCTATCTCCATCTTCTCTACCTTGCAAAACTTTCAGGTGTACCTTCTCCAGTCCAAGGTACACCCTCCAATCACTAACCTTGCGCCTCCATGCCAATATATCGTCTATGACAAGAACAAGGGTCTCTCCCTCTTGCCACCATTCATCCTCCCGTCTCTCATTACCAACCCATGGTTTTGATTACCAATCATAGAGATTAGATCTTTTGGCTCCCTTTAGCTAGCTGCCTAGAGGTCCTCAGGAGAAATTTGGTGGTCCATAAGAGGTCTTTATACTCTCCTACTTTCACCACCATTCCCTCCTCACCTCCAAGCTTCATCTTTGGAACCATCCGAGCTAACCACTCCTTAGTGTTGACGTTGCCGCACGTAACAATCGGAGCACCCTTAATAAAACAAGAGCGTATAAAACACATTATGTAAGATTCAGTTTCTAATTAATATTTTTTTTTACATTCTAATTTTTTTGTAATGTATTAAAACAGCTTTAATTTGTACACAAAACATCATTTACGCCTTTTAAATTTAAACAATGCAATACATAATTACTTTAAACAATTTCTGTCTTTTACAACGTCAAGTACTCCTAAAAAGCTATAATTTAAAGGAAAATTGTAGTCTATGACCTTTTGACTTACTTGTACAAAGTCTCGAACTTTTTTTTTTAAATGTGTTTTGTAGGTTAATTTATAATATTTTTAGTCGAAATTTTGCATGGTTGTTAATCTTTATAAATAGCATCTTCATTAAAATATTTAAATTCAGGTTATCTACCAACTCACTAAATAGGCCAATCAACTTTGTAATGATCTCATTTTCTTTGTACAGTAGAACCCCTCTAATCCGCTCTCTGTGGTCGGTTAATCCGTCCGTGCTCGAGCTCGCGATATTGTGCCGACCTGCCGACTTATCGATGACTCACGGCCCATCTGGCGCCATTCTTTCCGGTTTGTTATCGCTTTCCTGCTTCAGTGCTGTGTCATCCCGCTTCAGTGCTGTGTCATCCCGCTTCAGTGCTGTGTCATCTCTCTTGTTGTTTCTATTGATTTTCTATAGTACTTGCAAAGTTTATATATAGACTTTATTATATAGACTTTTAAAAGTTTATATATCACTTATTTCACTTTAAAAAAATCTCTTTATATAATATGTAATAAATATTGACTTTCTTCGGATAATCCGACCTTTTTTGCGTTCCGACCATGGCCCCAGTCCTGAAGATGATGGATAGAGGGGTTCTACTGTATGTAGTTCTGAAGTTTTGCTAAGTTTTGAATGATTTATGAATATAATGTAATTAGGCTAGAATTTTGGTTGAAGCTTATATGGAAGTAGAGCTGGGATGAAGATAGTTTTATACTCTCATCCAGACAAAATGGTCAAATAAATATTAATATTATTGATATTAATATTTCTTTATTGTCATTAAATATGAACAAAAACATGCAATAGACATTGCAGAATTTTAACAAACAATTGTGAAATTTAATATTAGTCTTTATATTAGTTAATTCACAATTCATCTCAAAATTTTTACTAATAAATTAATTTGTACAAATAGAAAATTATACAATTCAGTAAAATGCATAGATTTAGTTTAATATTAGTTGTACATGGATTCATATAATGGATTTTATATTACCTACTATTGTTAAACTCCGACACATTTTACAGTGGGTTATTAATAAACCATTTAAAGAATTTATTCTTAAATATTTGAGAGGTAAATCTTTTAATTCTGAGAAGTAATGAGAGGTAATTTGTTAAAAAGTTTTACTCCTATGATATGACAATTGTTCCTAGATATGTTAAGTCTACAGTAGGGAAGATCAATTATACAGTTATTGTATATTTGATCTATAAAATAAGTCCATTTCCTTAGCCTTAATAAATAAAAAAAATAATAATAAGAGTTATTTATACAATATGTCAAAGGTTTTACAAGATATATTGCAGTTTCCTTAATAATATTATTGGTTATACCATAGTAATCTTTTGTTGAATTGTTTTTGAGGTGTTTTATAATTTTAATTATATCATCCTCCGTTATCTCAACACAGGAAAATCTACAATCTGTCACCTTATAGTTATTAAGTAACTGTGTGGTATTAGGTGGTGTTATGGTCTATGTTAGTTCTTTTGCTACATTTACAAGATAGTCATTAAAAAAAAAAAAGTATTTGGAAGAATAGAAGTTACATGTTCAATTTTGTTCAAATCAAAATAACCATTATTGATTGACCATGCTGCTTTATGTTTGTTTCCCCGACTTCTTAATGTATTGGCAACGAGCTTAACTTCCAATATGGCTCTTATATACTTTCCTGTAGCCAATATATAATCTTTGTTACATCTGATTTCATGTTACAGTAGAGGTTGTAGAGATTCATTACTCTAGATTTCATGATCAAGAGTTCATCTGTGAACCAATCATACATTTACCAGAATTCTATATGTTTATACAAATATACACTTCACAGGAAAACAGTCATACAAAATACCAAATAAACAATCATAAATAGGAGTCAAACATCTCAACAGGACCAACACATGACATCAGTTCAACTATGAAAGAATCCCAGTCAACTATGCTTAAAATATTTTTCATTCTGTCTATGCCTGCATCTGTAATGCGTCTGCAGTAAGTTAATTCACTTTTTATTCTAGTGTTGTGGAAACTATCAAAAGAATTAGACTTTGATATATTGATGTACACTGCTTTGTGGTCAGATAAAGCAGGTTCTGTTACTCCTACTGTGCAATTATTCCATGGAAAATTTATAATTATATTATCTAAGCAAAATTTTTCCTCATCGGCTCTGATATTGTACAGTAATAACCAAAAGTTTGTAAGATATTCCTAAACTTATTATTTATCGTATTATCTAATCGATTATCTAAGTTTATATCACCACAAATTACAGTCTTATACATAGTAAACCTTGATGATATAAACGACAACAAGCCATCAATCTGTTCTATAAAATAATCAACATTACTTTTAGGTGTTCGATAGACAGTTATCAATATAATTTTAAACTTATTTAATTCAATCACAGTGTACTCAAAAGTCAGTTCATTAGGTTCTATATTTAATTTTAATTTCTTGAATTCGATTTTCCTGGAAACAAAACTGCACACCCCACCATGATTATATTCATCCTACAATAATGGTTTCCCAGTACAAACTCATTTAAAGTCACCCCAGAAATTAATAGTATCCATAAGCAATGACAAAATGGTGAGTAGCATCCGATGGTGGGACAGAAACAAATTGTTGATAGAGGCAGTGGGGATGAGTAGAATTGGTGGTGTCTGGAGCAGAAAATAGAGGATATGTTAGGTTAGGGTGGAATTGTTTTAGAATCTGAGAATGGATAGGTTCCTCCAGTCTTATGACCTTTTCTTCATAACCACCAAAATGAAGAGTTATCTTCTTGAGCGGTGATAAGAACAGTGTTTATATTACCATAAATCAGAAATTTGAGAATTATGCTACATTATATTAATTGTGGTTGTAATTTCTAATTAAGAAGTATATTCTTCCTGATTAATAACTATTTAAGACACACTTCTACAAAGAAATAAACTCACGCTTTATTTTATTTTTGAGTTTCAAATACTGTGAGAATATGTAGTAAAAACTAAAAATATTCATTTAGTCCATAAAACATTTTTACTCCTTAGGCTCAAGAACGACATTTACTTTTGGAACCAATAACATTAATTTTTCTCCGTTTATTAAAGACCAATAATGATATCAAATAACCCATATTTATTTAATAATACTAAACATTAACTTTTTGTATTTCTAAATTTTATTTTCAAAGAGTTTCTGTGCCAATGCTAACCAATGCTTTTTTTTAAATTTGCAATGTTCAGCTCTAGCAGGCGTATTATGTGTTGGCTTCCTCTAGTAAAGCACAGTAGTAAATTATGAAACCTAATTAATATTGTAGTTTGATTAGGATGCAGTAGTTTCCTCTGGAGTGGAGATGACTAGTCCTACATGAATTGTAAGTAATAGTAAATGACAAATCATTTTGACATTAAATCGATGTAAAAGAGCAGTTTCAAAGAGAAGATCTGTTAAAAATCCAGTAAGTTTTCTTTTAAGTATTTTTGAAGTTATGGAAATATGTTCTTTTAACTTTTTGATATGATATGTTTGTGAATTTTTTTGTTACTCATACAAAAATTTACAAATAAAAAAAGTATCATAAATGATAAAAGTTTGAATAAAAAATTACAATTGTCATTTTGGTTTGTCTCCTAAGTTTTACTTTCTCATTTATTTCTAGTTGAACTAACATAAATTAGATAGATTTACTCAAGTTTGCAGTGAATTAATATGTAGTGGACAAATTTAGGTGTTTTTGTTTCGTTTAAAAAATTGTATTTCTTTATTCATAGTGTTGGCATTAAACAACAAATCATTGTCACTTAATATTGCTTGTTTAGAAAATTGAATTGTAAACACCAAATAGCAAGCAAACTGAAAAAAATATATTTAAATTTCAAGACCAACACATTAATATGATATTTTCATTGTCTACAAGTAATTTAATATTTACTAAATTGAATTTAGTTTTAGTTATATATGAATATTTAATATTTAAAAGATTAAAGTTATGCCAAGATGTAAATTGGAAGTTAGTAAATTGTCAATTAATATCAAAATTACGTAATGTTACAGAAAATGTACATAATATAGTTTATGTGATTAACAGTTATTTCATACTAGATCATAAAGTATTTCTTTTAGCGATTCTGTTTTTACAGTTCTTTCTTTTCATTATATTATTTACCATGATTTTTAATTTATTTGTTTTTAATACAAAATCAATTATTAAAACTTTTTTAAGTGGTTAAAATTTTGTTTTTATGTTTACGAGAGAACCTGCTTGCTTAAAATATGCAATTGTATTATTTACTTCCATATTATTTATTATTATAATAAAAGGGCAAACTTTTGTCTTTATTCATTTTCGTCTTAAACTACTTCGTTGCTCTCCACCGTCATCGAAGTGTGTAAGTAGCAGTGTGTCATTTAATAAAAATAACAAGACACACAAAACAAAAACATAAACATAACATAAAAATATACTTGTTATCCAGACATTGTCCACTCTACAATCAGCATTTATGATTTCATCAGTATTTAAATCTTTATCTTCTTATATCTGTAAGAAAGTATTACCATGATGCATTTTGTTGCTACTTGACTTCTCTTTATTTCCGTTCTACTATTGAGGACAGAGAAGTAGCGCAACGTGTAGAAATAACGAACTCCAGAAACTGAGCTCAATCTGAGCTGCACCCAGCCAATTGCTAAGAGAATATTATTATCTTAAAGTCATTCATATTCGAGAGCTATTTCCGGAGAAGATTAGTATTGTATAGATTTGTATGTTATATTTTTGTCTATTAATGATCTATAATTGTATACATTGATGTTCAAGCATTGAGTATCTATCAGAAATATAAAAACATGTACATACGTAACTGCTCCCTGTGGTGCTAATCTTGTTCTTCACTGGTTGAGCTAGAGCACACAATTTTCCTTTCAAAATCAGCATGATATGTTATAATCTTACAGGCTTTTCTATATAAATAATTTTAAATGATTCTAACAATTTTACTGTCCCACTCTGTATATAAACAGATAATGGGGGAAGAAAATCTACATTGAGTTTTTGTGGATAAATAAATTTTGGGCCATCATTCATCCAAACAAAAGTTTTATGGACTCCTATTTATATATAATCTTTGTAACTCCTAATTTGGTGATATCTGCCTCCAGACAAAATACAAATTTAAATTTCATAAAATTAACACAGATGATTTTTAATCAAATTCTTTATACCAAATAGTGACTATAATAGATATGTCTATTAAATAATGAGACTGATAGAGTAATTCATCTTTATTTATATGTCATCATTATTTTATTGGTTTCCACTTGTCAAAAGTGTAGAACAGATCAGTTTCTCTCAGCTGTTTCAACACATCTGTCATGTTCTTCTTTACCGCATCAACTGACTCAAAACATGTTCCTTTAAGCACAGATTTCATTTTATATAAAAGAAAAAAGTCACTTGGTGCATTAAGGATGTTCCAGTGTAGTGATATGTTTCTCGGACAAAAACTCTTTCACAGAAAATGCTGTTTAATGCTCTCCTCTGGGGCTCACTTCTAGTGGAATGGGTGGTACCAATCCCGAGCACCTAGCTGGATCTACACCTGTTTTCATATAGTCCCTGGTTATATCCCTCTCATCTTTCCTTTCCAGTCTCTCTCGATCAACTCTTTGTTTTTTCTGACCCTATTAAAGTATTAGAGGGCGAGGCGTCTTTATTTTGTGATATTTTTTCTTTTTAACCGATGATGACCACGATGTTTTTTTCCTTTTAACAAAAGAAATATATATGTATAATAATGCTAGTTCACTTTTGTGTCTTCTAAAACTCATTCTTCCAAAATATGACCACCAAAATATTCATTCAAAATATCATTCACCAAAATATGATGGAGATGAGGGTGTTTTCCAGTGCATTGACTGTCATTATGTCTCAGAATGAATTTTTCAAAAAGATTACAGTTAACATCAAGTTACTGAAACTTGTCAGCACAAATTTCCTTGCGGCATTCTTTTTTGCTCTGGTGTTTATTTTACTCTAGGGCAAAGTACTCTAGGGACCATTTGATAAAACTTTTTCTATATTGTGGTTTTTATTATAACTTTTAAACCTAACGTTATTCTGGCTCCCAACAAAAAACACAACTGCACTAAACAATGACTCTCATTCAACTGAATGACTGAGAGTGTTAATATATGTTATGCAGATTCAGATAAATCCAAAGTCTCTGCCAAAGAAAACAAACTAGTTACCATTGATTTCTCTATGAAGTAGAAACACATTGTCGTTATTTAATAGACACCTCATATTTCTAATCATGGAGCAATAAAATGTTTTTCTCAATAATGAATAGAGTTGTGGAAATGGGGTTTGTTTCTTTGAATTCCTCATTGAAAACCACAATAAGTAGCTACTAAGAAATTGTATAAAAAAGGAAAACCACTTGGATGTTTAAGTGAAAAATCTTGTCCCTGGTTAAACTGTCTTGATATGTCGTTGAATTATATATGTAACTATAATTTAATTTTATATTGCTGCAAGCAATTTTCACCACACAATTAATCACATTTATTCACCCACATGCAGTATGTAATTATTGATCCTATTATTATGGAACGTTCATATCAGATTGAAGGTAAGATGTATATGTATATTTTTAAAATGTTATTTAGGTTTATGGTTGTAGAACCGACTTAACTACCTATAGATGGAAGGAACCCTCGGAAGTCAACGATGATAATCTGCTTACAGCTCTATTGGTTCTATTATATAACGGAACTTACTTGATTATCAGTTAGTAACAATAATTTCAAATTCTAGAAATCGTTATTTAAAAATTTTATTAACATTTAGAGACCGGTGTGCATTATATTAGCCAATATAGCGAGATTTTTACTTTTAGACTATTCCTTGTGTGTCTGTTTATTTATCTTAATACTGTATTATTATTTATAGCCCTAAAGGACCGGAAGTTAAGTCATACTTTTCATTGGGGCATTTATTTAACAATATACTTATTTTAAACAGTTTTTCTAGAATGTAAAACTACAACTTTTTAGTTGCTAAATTCTGTGAGAACATTTTTACAATTACACTTCTATAAATCTACTGTATTAGCCCAGAACAGATAAGGTTATTAGTTAACAATCAGAGTTTTCATACCAGATTGAAGCTACCAATTAGCTAATCCCATGATATTTCAGCGGAGTTGGAACCCATTAGTTAATTAGTGGTGGGTTATAGCTGCCAATTAACTAGTCCTATTATAACAGGATAGATGCCACCAGTTAACTAGTCTTATTAATACAGTAGGGTTAGAACTAACCAAAACTTATTACAACAGGGTTGTAGTTACCAATCAACTAGCCCCTAGGTAATATAGGAGGGTAGATTCTCTAGTTAACTAGCACTAAGTAATAAAGGAGGGTAAAGCCACCAGTCAACTAGCCCCTATGAAATACAGAGGGTAAAAAGACTCCAGTTAACTATCACCTAAGTAATACAGGAGGGTAGGTTCTCCCCAAGACTAATATACAGAAGGTTGCCTAAGATGCGCGTGCACCCCAGTTGCACATGACATCACGCGCTGACCTGGACAGTGCTGCTTGTAATGTACACAGCTGCCACCGTAGCCGTCAGCTATATTAATGTTGTTTGTTTTGTGTATAAGTGCTGTGCGATGAAGTAATTTCCTTTTCTTGTTTAAGTTTTAAGTCAACTAGAGAGATTGAAATGCCTGGTGAGCGATGTGCTGTAGCAGTCTGTAACAACAGCCGGATAATAAAAACACGTGAATTATCTGGTGATAGGCCTAAAATATCATAGATTCTATAAGGACCAAGAACTATCCAAACAATGAGCCCACTGCTGCAAACGAGCAGATAGATCATTTAATCCTCGTACTTCTGTAATTTGTTCTGAGCACTTTACTGTAGATGATTACGAAAGAGATTTAAAACTAGAACTGTTAAATGTTGCCCCAAAGAGAGTTCTTAAGTCGAGTACATTTCCATCTGTCAACCTAGTTTTAAAGCAAAGAGATACTGTAAGCATAACCGAAAATAAAGATTGAGAAACCCGAAAAAATACTAGGGAAAGCAAAAAACTTGTTGAATCACTTGTTGAAAATTCAAAATAGAAAATGCAATGTGTACTGAAAATGACAATGTATCAAGTGCGTTAAATAATCATGATACGTTAACCAATGAAATATGTAATCTCAGATAACAGGTTAAGCTTTTACAACAGAAAATTGAGCTTGATGCAGCCGAGATAAAAAAGCTGAAAAAAGAAAACCAAAACTTAAAAATAAAAGGTAATAAAAACTCTCTCACTTATAAGAAACTACACAAAGTCTTAACGTCTATATTTACCAGTAACCAAATTGGTATATTACTTGGTATAAAGAAACATGTTGTTTGAACAAATGAAGAAATATCGTTAGCATTCACTTTAAGGTATCTGAACAAACTTTGCTATTTGTTTTAAAAGAAAAATGAAAATACCGTTGCCCGGGATTTCAACCCTTCAACTGTGGGCGTCACGTTTTGATATCAGACAAGGATTGCTGGAACCTATTTTTAAATATCTTGAAGCTGCCAAGACTACACTTAAAGATGTTAAACGTATTGATGTACTTCAATTTGATGAAATAAAAAGAAAAAAGGTGTTTGAGTACGACTAGAAGAGTGACCAAATAGTATGTCCTCACTCAATATGCAAGTTATTACTGCTCATGGATTGTTTTTGAAGTGGAAACAGCCACTTTATCTTAATTTGGATACCCAAGTAACGAAGGAAACCCTTGTAAAAATTATTGGCAAGCTAAAGGAAACTGGATACACGGTAAAAGCGTGCGTAAGCGATACGGGAGGAGGCAATGTTGGGTTGTGGAAACAGCTAGAGATAAGCACTCGAAAACTTTTTTTACCACCCCTACTGATAATAAGGTGTATATGTTTGCTGATGCTCCGCATGTACTAAAGCTTATTCGCAACTGGTTTTTGACACTGGTTTTACATTGTCAGATGGTAAAGTTGTGAGTAAGGAACCAGTTGCACAATTAATAAAACTGTAAGAAACCCAAGAGCTTAGAATATGCCACAAAATTTCAGAGAAACACTTATCCGTTCAAAAGGCCCAGAGACAAAACGTGAGAATGGCATGTGAGCTTTTGTCACATACGACAGCTATTGCTTTAAAACGGCAATTAATTGAAACAAATGCTGCTCAAACTACGAGCTATTTTATAGAGAAATGGTTTAATATAATGAACTCGTACAGCCCCAGAAAATATGGTGAGCCTTTCCAGAAACCTTACGGGCAGGACTTGGAGAATCAAGATCAAATATTAAGAGAAATGAAGGATGTTATAGAAACAATGCAATGTAATGGGAAAACAACACAGCAACTGTTTCAAAAAGGTTGCATTATTTCCATAATATTACTGCAAGAACTGTATAAGAACTTAAGAGATTCTTATGATGTGAAATACATCCTTACACACAGATTAAACCAAGACTGCCTTGAAAATTTATTTTCACAAATAAGAACTCGTGGGGGGATTAAACGACCATCCTTCTCCCTTGGATGCTGTATATCGGCTTCGCATGATAATTCTTGGAAAAACTCAGGATCTGCTACAAAAAAACACCAACACAAACAATCCTGAAGATAACACAGAAACTATTGTAAGTAAAGTATTACGAGTAGCAGGCGTAAGTACAGGAAGAAAACAATGACCAAAGTATTGCCATGAACACCGATGAAATCGGTAGTATTACGGGTATTTGAAATAAATCATGCATCGATAATGTTAGTGACTTAAGCAATGACGCCTTACAATACATAGCTGGCTGGGTAGCAAAAAAGCATAAAGCTGATTACCCTTCCCTTGATGTGAAACCAAGAAAAAAGTAAAAGGTTTTGATGCTGACTCTTTGATACAACTTCTAACTTATGGAGGATTGACAAATCCATCATCGGATTGGCTTGAACAAGCAAGATGTATAAATGAAGAATTTGCAACATTCCATAAAAATTATATCTTCAAAGAACCAGGTAAATTTATATATTTTCACTAAGCTTAAAACCTTTAACCATAAAAACGCAAATATGACATAGTTAAATTATAAAAACGTAATAATTTTATTCTATTGAAAATTGAAAATACCAGTTGACGCATTGTATCACATTGTATCGTGATTTTTATGCATTGTTTTAAATGAAATTAAATAAATTACTTTTGTATAATAATTTGAAAAATTTTTTTGTATATTTGACATATAGCAAAGTTGTTTTTTTTAAAGTTGTTGTTAAAAAGCTAATGACAATTGTTACTGAAAAATATCCCCAAGTGCCCAATGAGGTTGCCAGTTCATTCATAAAACAAAGGACCTTTATTAGGATGAAATTTTTAAATGAAGACCTCACCAAAAAAGAAAGAACACTGAAGCAACTGAAAGAAAAACGACCAAAAAGTATAAAAAGATGGGAATTGAACCTCACTTTTGTATTTGTAATATATGCTAAATTTGGTTCTTTTGTTAATTCAAAATTAATTGTGGTTTCTCTCAAATGAATCAATAAATTCGAGACTTGATTATGGTGTGTATTTGATTCTCCTTTCAGTCTTCTAATTAGTAACCTAAGGGTGATTCATTATGAAGATGGTATATTGTTGTAATATCATTTCTATGTAAAATTGTTTCTAAAAAATAGTCGAAGAAAAAGTGATTTTCTAAAAAGCGAGTTGTATTTCTCATCTAAACACAGTAAGAAAATGCGGAGCCGTAATGGTTCCTAATAGCGAGCGAGGCAGTGCTATTATACTTCATACGCCTTACGGGACTTAGGCAACCTTCTGTATACTAGCCTTGGGTTCTCCCCTCAACTAGCCCCTAGGTAGTAAATGAGGGTAGAGCCTCCTGTCAACTACCCTCTAGGTAATAGAGGAGTAAAGTAACACAGTATTGTTATATCCAATAGTTAACTACAGCAGGTTAGTATAAACCGTTCAGTCAATGGTATTATAACAATTATGAGGTAATCTTTATACTTCTGCAATTTTTTAATTTTAAAGTTTACTTATTTTACAAAAAAAAAATTACAAATTTCTAACCTTGTTAGCTGGATTTTAGTGCTATTCTTTCAAATTTGTCGATTAGAAGCTTAATTTAATTCTAGGCTATATGAACCAAAACTAACAACAAATTTTGAGTTCCTAAACAATTAAATTATTAGAGCTGGATTTTTTTTCTTTTTAGGGTTCCTGATTTTACAAAAAAAAATTTCACATTTCTAACCTGGTTGACTGGATTTTAGTGCTATTCTTTCAAATTTGTCGATTAGAATCTTAGTTTTATAAGTAGTATAATTTATATGAACAAATTCTTAATTTCTTTCAAATTTCTTCTGGATGTATGTCCCACTTCTGATTGTGGTCTTATTTATATATCTAAATATCTATATGATTTACAGAATCCAAATTCTTACGTTTGCAAGGATTATCTAGAAGCCTATATAAAATTTGCTATGGACACAGTTATTAGAGTGATGTTTGATAAAAAATCCAGTAATACAAAAAATATAAGTGTACATTTAAAAAATTTAAGTTACATTCTATTTGGCCCCTTTTTGGGCTTGCAAAATTATACTTTTTATTAAAATATGCTTCAATTTGATCAATAGGCTTAGCCCAATTCCATTTCTAATACACTGTATCTAGTTGTAATGTATCTAGTTATAATGTTGTAATAATAATTACTATTATTGAATTTTGAAAAAAGTACAGATTTCCAGTACAAAGTGTGTAAAGAACTTTGAGTGATTGATTGTATAAATACCAATCCATCATGGTTTAGAGCAAGTTAAAGCTGATAATTCCCAATAAAGTGACGAGATTAATATTTAATTATTTTAAAAAGAACCTTTAACTACGTTTTTTGTTAAAGTGGAAAGCCCACTAAAACCTACATTTCTCGAAATCTACTGTTGTATTTGTTGATATGTTAGAGAACTGGGAAAATCCGCTTTGCAACATTAAATATTAAAATTACATCAACTAACATATATAACTTTTGTACACTCTGTAATAGGAAATCATACTATTTTAAATATGAAATAGTAGTAATTATGATTACAACCAACGGTCACAAATGTTTTTAATACATTTTGATCCTGTATTTGTCATCTAATTGTGAATGAAATAAATAAAGTAAAATAAGCATTTCAAATAAATGAACGGCTGTCATTTTAGATAGGTGCAAGATATCATCAAAATCTAGTTTGTATAGTTATATTTTACTAAATAAGCCCTTTAACATGAGGGGGTCACTTGATGGGGATTTTAATTTAAGGTTATTGAGTTACCCCCAAAATTCCCATTTTGGGGGAACCGATAAAATTATCTCATTTGCCAAAAAGTAGTTTTTTTTTTATCACCAGAAGGCACATATAAAATATCTTTTTTTGTATATTTTTTGGTTTTCAAGTTATTGAACCGTTCCGGGACTTTTGTGACACATGATGTATAGACATATATATGTATGTAAACCAAAATATATAAACATACATATATATGTATATACAGGGTGATTCAAGAAGTTTTTCGGTGCTTTCTGAACTCATTCTACAGGCGAAAAGAAATTAAAAACTTCATATAAAAACATATGTCCTAAAACGCTTTGGTAGCTAGTTACGGCTAGCGAAAGATTTCATCCTGATTTCTAATCCTCTGGTAAAATTCAGTTTTGGTGAAATCCCTGGGACCCAATTACGGGGTAAATTTGGTAGTTTTATATGCAATTTGACCTGAAAAATTGTAAAAAGTAGGTTTCATAACTATTTCTCCAGTAGTTTGTGACAAAACTGGGGTAAAACACAAATAATTTATGGTTGAAAAACATACTTTTTTAAGTTCGCTATGAAATAACGTTGTTAAATGGCTGATAAATGCATTAAAGTTTTCAACAATACTTGTAGAGAATTTAATTCTGAACAAATTGGTATAAGATAAGATAAAAAATAATCAAATACAAATGGAAAATATTCTTTTTTATTTTAAACAAAACATCAAAGTGTACTGAAAAATGACAAAAGTTGTAGTAAAACTAAAAATATTCCACAGTTGTAAAACTCACTAATCACAGACAAATTAATTTGCAAAAGGAAAAGAAATCATTTCACAAACCACAGTCAGATTAATACACTAAACACACAGCATTGTTTAAATGTTGACAACAATTGAATTTTTCCATTACCAACTTTTGGAATGAAAATTTCACACGTAACTAAACTTTCGCAATTTTTTTTTAGAGGTTTCAAATTTTCTCTGTAACTTAGTAGCATTACTATTATTGAACTCTTCTTTCACATCTATTTTTAATTTTTCTACCAAAAATTATTGTCAGTTTCACTTTTTTCATTTTTTCAGTACACTTTGATGTGTTTAAAATAAAAAAGAATATTTTCCATTTATACTTAATTATTTTTTTACCTTATCTTATACCAATTTGTTCAGAATTAAATTCTCTACAAGTTTTGTTGAAAACTTTTACGCATTTATCAGCTATTTAAGAAAGTTATTTCATAGCGAACTTAAAAATGTATGTTTTTCGACACCAATTATTTGTGTTTTACCCCAGTTTTCTCATAAACTACTGGAGAAACTGTTCTGAAACCCACTTTTTACAGTTTTTCAGGTCAAATTATTACATATTAAACCACCAAATGAAAGTTTTTTCGTTCTTTTGGCCTGTAGAATGAGCAGAGAAAGCGCAGATGAAAACTTTGTGAATTACCCTGTTGTGTATATATATATATATATATACATGTTGTAATTTATTGGTAGAATTGGACTCCATCCATCAACCTTCTGGCATCCCAATAGAGCTTAGTTATATTTCTAGAGTTTCTCGAATTTTCACGATTATAGAAGGTGTTTCTTTCCATTCATGAATTCAGGTCGCAACAGAGTGTACACATTTCAGAATTGTATATTACAATTCTCTTCAGGTGCACTGCAAAACAGTTATGTCCCATATCAAGTCAAAAGGGAGCTACAGGATTTTTTCCTTGAATTAACCATGTTATCCCAATTATTTCTTACGTCTCTATATTTTGTCACAAATATTTGCTTTCACTGATTTGTTGTTTTTCTAGTAGCTGATTTTTTTTTTCCTATTTTTTTTCTGTTAAGGTCATTGGGTCTTTCCATGCTGTGATGAATTGTCCTTTTCTTTGTTAAGTTGTTCACCCCTTCATTTCCCTAAATCCCAACGTGTGAAGGTATCCACTGAAGTGTAACATTTTTATTTTTATTTTTTGTAGAGTTCTAGCTGGATCTACACTTTTATTATCTAGTCTATAATTAGATCTCTCTCTTTCATCTTTCCTAACAAATAGTCTCAATTTCTTTATCAAAGTTTATTTTATTTTTTCCAACTGGAAAGGAATGAGAAAAAAGAAACGAATAGATGATGCTCCTGTACTTCCATTCTCTTCTCAAGATCCATTTGTGTAAATTCTCAACCCGTGTCCTGATGAGTATCGTTCTTAGAGCCAGTTGTTTAAGGGCTGTTGGAGGACTCTTTTTTCCCCCCTTTTTTTGCACACATCTATCAATAATAATGTAAATCATTTTCATTTTTATTAAACTGAACATTCGAAAAATGAACCCCTCTAACAAAAAACTTATGCTCTCTTATTATTAGATTTAGCTATGTTACTAGGTTTTTGTTGTTGACAAAGATTGTCCAATTTTTTTTAATTGTTTTTAAATATCTATTGTGAATAAATTCAGTAATGTACTCACGAATATCCATGTCCAAGGTATCAAACAATATTGAGTGTAACCTAAAAGTTAATTCACTTTGAATCACTTTATAACTTCAAATTTAACCCACGATTTTTCAGCCTCTTTCTTAGCAAATGCACTCCCCTCACTATGTTAAATGAGCATAACAGCAGTTGGCGGTTGCTATGCAGATTCTAGTTTTTCTAACCATCTAAAAACTCATGTAATATCAGATTTTCATTCTAATACAGAATTTAATATTCTACATATTAATGGTAAGGGTAAAAAATTAAATGCACTAGAAATGTTAGAAATTAAGAGAATAATCAATAAGGACTCTAGCTTAGTTATTAATGAACAATTAGATCTTAGTAATTCACCACTCTTGCAACCCCTATTAGGGCCTAGGTATCTTCCTTCTCTCCCTCCTCCTTAACGTAACAGTAATTTTGGCCAACTTTCTTTTGGCCTATTGTGTTGTTGTAAAATTCTTGTACCTTACACTGTAAGCTACTTTTGACAATTCCGTAGTTGGCGAAACCTTGGTCGGCACGGCTCATTAAAAAATATTGTGCAAGTATAAATTGCCTTTTATTTAATTATTAATAATGGAAATCCACCAAGTACCTACGGTCAGTAGTATAAGTTATTAATAATGATGTCTTTATTTGAGACATAATTTGTCTTTTATTGAAGGTAATTAATTAGTTTGATTGGTATGACGTGGGGTTTGAGTGAGTTGGTTGTTTTCAACATAAGTTAATATAAGAGAGGATATATATTCTTTTATTAAATAAATAATAAATTAAAGTAACTTGTCACAGAATGCCACCACCATCGATTAGTTCTATTGATAACAGGAATTTTACATGCAACACCAGTCAAATCCAAATTTGGCAATTAAACTATCACTGCAAAATTATATAATCTAAATATCGTTTTTGAGATCAGCATATTTTCTACAAGAGGGAAAATGTCTTAATTCATTCTTCTGTAGGGAAAACTATAGAAGATTTATATTTGTACTTTCTAAATCTGATATATATAAAAGTACTGTTGCTATTTAAACATCCTAAGAAACCTTATGTGACTCAAAACTTGAATTTTGTGGCTATGGAATGAAAATCGATATAATAACTGAACTCCTTACCTGCAGCAACTTTTTACTTTGTTTAATAAAACAAAAATTCTTATTTCTTCCTATGATTTTGGATTTGTTTACTTAATATCTGTTTATAGCAGTTAGCATAATGGGGGTCATGGCACACAAAAAATACACAGTATAACTAGGTGGTGTTTATTGAAATATTACCACTTCAAACCACAGAAAATAGAAATGTGGTAACTAGGGTAGTGGTCAATCGAATATCATCATGGCAATCACCAATCATTACAATCGCAGCACTTTTTTTTTAAGGTGTTACTAGACTTGTTCAGCATCCTATTATGATGAATTATATAAACTGTGAATTTGTTTATCATAGGTTAATGGCAGTCCTTCATCGATCAAAACACGAAATATCCAATCTCAAGAAACGAAAGGACTCGTTGGACTGAAGAACATTGGCAACACAGTAAGCTCAAATTCTTTATTAGATATGTATTATCTCTGCTTGTAATTGCTGTTTATTTGTGCATTAAATAAATAAACGTCGAATGAATATTGTCACACATATATATGAACAGAAAGACAAAAATATTCTGCAAAACCATTAGCATCAATATATAGGCTGTCCAGTGAGTGACCAGTAATTTCTGTTAAAACAAAAAATGTTATTTGTTTAAGGCGAAAAACATTTTGGTAAATATCACCTTTAAAAAGAAATTTAATGTGTATCAGGGAAAAGTGGAATTTTTAGCTGTCTTTGAAAAACAGCTATATATTATTCCATTTTTATATTATTTTGTCTAATTATTTGAAATAACACTAATTTGAAAATCAATCCTAATAATTTTACTGTTTTATGTTATGAAGTCCCTAAAAAGAGTTGAATTACAATTACATAATCTTAAACCATCAGACAAAGAAGAACGAGGTCGTTTCACTATAAACTAACTCTGTTTTGTGTCCTGATTTGTTCATCATTAATATTCATAAGTAACAACAACTATGTGTTTTTAAAGTGTTGCACACCAATTGATACCCTCCATTGTTCATTTATTCTTATTTGTTTTGTCTAAATGAAAGATGAAAAAGTTACAATCTAGCAATTCTGTCGTAATCTACAGAATAGTAACAGGAGTAATATTGTCATACTAAAAATCTATATTTAGTGTGTAATAAGTATATTCTTAATCTACGACCTCAAAAACATAGGATATGACTATTCGAATATATATTTACTACATTTTGTTGGTTTTGTAGCGTAAATGATAAGAATGTATATAAAGAAATATCTAAATAAATGATTATTTTACATCACCAAAAGTGTAAAAAACTAGTTCCTCGTATAAAACAAAAATAAACAAGTATGTATGATGAAAAATAGTTGAGATAATGCGATTTTTTCTTTTCGTAAGAACTGGTAGTCTGTGTGACGAAACTCAAGGGTCTTGATGCCTTGTATTCTCTCCCACTACGTCTGAATACCGGACTTTGTTCTAGATACCAATAACACTAACTTCTTATTTGTTTTGTGTTACTTATGATAGCTTTTCATTTAACAGCTTCTGACTTTTATTTTTCCTCTATACCTGGTTCTTTTTTAAAGATGTTATTATTTATAACTGACATTGAAAAAGAATTATCTTCGTTCCTATATGTGTTCAGGTGTGCCCGGACAATCACCAGGTCCTGTGCCATTAATTCTGAAATACACATGTAACTAATATTATTTCTTATCATGATGCAAGTTTTGGAATTATCACACCTTTTATCATATATTAATTTACCATCATTAATTGATAATTCCATAATCTGTTCCCTGTAAATCCAAGGTTCTTGTAACAACATTATTCCCAGTCTTGATTTGGCGAACAACCTTGCCAAGACAGCAATTGACCAACTAACATGATGGACATTCACCTGAACTACTGGTGTTTACTGGCTCAGTTGATCCTGTCTATTGTCGTCTAGTGGGGAGGTCAGCCTCCTCCTCACACAGGAACATATCTTCTTCCATCATCTTGATCTTAAGTCCCATCTTTAAATCACTTTGATTTACTAGATAAGGGACAACAAATTTACCCAGGCATGATTAATGCCATTTTTTCATGCTGTAACTTTTTCATGAAAATAATTATATATAGACAATGTTGGTGTCAGTGTCAAACCTAAATATTTATACCGGTTGACACATTTAATTTCTTCACCTTTATAACACCATCACTCTTCAGCCGCTAATCCCCCCACCCTTTGAAATACCATAATTTAGATTTGTCCAAACATGTACATTGTACTTTTTTGTTCATGAATACTTGCGAACAGTGTTATTTAAACAGTGTCTAATGGCATTTTGAAATAAGTATCATGAAAGAACTGTATCAATAATTTCTTGTATTCACAAATTGTTGAAAAAAAATAGAGACAACCATTTTGACTTAACAGGCAGATCGCCTAAATATGTCTGATCACATAGTGCAGAATCAATTACTGGGATCTCCAAGAAAATTCTTAAGAAGGCTTTTGTGAGAAACCTAGATTCCCTGTTCTGTGTGTGAGATAGAATTGCCAAAAAAGTGAAACTGCAGCCATATTGTGTCTGTAATGCAGAATTGGTTCCAGTGATTTTGGAGAAACATGTACAATATTTATAGTTTCAACATTTAGTTTGGAACATCAGACATTTTTAACAAACGTGAGTGGGGAGAAGAAAACCCACACACCCATTTATATGGATCATTTACATTTTAAGGAAATTGATTTAATTTTACACTATAATACGTATAATTTAAAAAATATATATATTTATCAAACTTGATACCACAGTGATCACCTTAAATGTATTCAGTGAATTTGTGAATCAGTTTTAGCAGATGACGAATTAACAAAAGGTTACTTTCAAATATCCACACATCTTAATTCAAATATGAGGAAAACTGGAAGTTATTTCGGTAACTGATTAATATAAAAAATCTGTGGCTGCCACGATCACTAGACCTTATGCTATCTGATTTCATTTTATAGGGTTTACTGAAGGGCTATGTATAAACACACAATAAACAGCAATAAACCACAAATGATTGCGATCCCTTCAAAGGCACAATATGGTGGGAGGTTACTGCCATTACCAATGTTACATTAGTTCTTGTCTTTATCAATTTACAGACTCGCTATCAAAAATGCTTGGCCATTTTCAACATATGCTCTAGGCAGACCATGTTTTTCAATGTACAATTTAATTACATGTCAGTTTTCATAAGGAGCAATAATTAAAAAGTTATAGAGGAATGTGTAGGTTTCTTAGCAAAATAATGTACTATTCTTAATGATAGTACTAGCTCATTAATGATTTTTTCTTTTTTTAAATTTCAGAATTAAAATTTCCAGGAAAATGACAAAAAGAACCATTAATTTTTTTCAAACTAAGCGTATAGATTGATACTTGGATGAAACTTATATTGGTGCTATTATTTATTCAATCATCTCAATATGAGATGACCGGCACTTGGAAGCTGAATATACTTATTAAAATGAAAATCTAAATCTCACAATAAGATTATCATTAGATGTGATATGTTGCAGTGTTTTCTAAACTCCGTGGTTCAGTGTTTGAGTAACACCAGATTGTTAATGGAATACATCACCAACCAGCAGTATATTACAGACATCAGGGTAGATTCAAAAGGAGCTCTCATGAAAGGTAAGAAGAATTCAAAACATTCATGTCTACTACCTTGAAATGGTGTGATTTAATTTTTCCTTCAAATCTTTATCTCATTTTTTTTCAAAGTGTAACAACCAACTGGCTAATTTATCCGCTCAAAGTGAAATGAGTAATTTATAAGATTTAAAAAGAGTTTATATGAATTTCGAAATCAACAATTCAATAACCTACAATGAAACAGATTGAATTATCATTGTTTTCCCTTTATTCAGAATGTATACTTTATACTCTTTCTCCCACTCGGAGTATTACCTGTTCAATTCATGTATCATTATATTTTATAATATTGATCTGAAATATGTCATATTTATCGTGGCTGACAGGTAATGATAAAGATCATCTTCTATTATTTAATTTGTTGTATTTACCTTGTGCATTGTATACAAATTAGTTAAGAAAGCAAGCCTAATAAAAAAATCATTTTAATTGAATACAAATTATATTACTTAGTCTAAGACTAAAAATTTCTTAACATACCTTATTTCAAGTCAAATAATCGTGCAGAAATGGCACTTGTTAAAAGTTAAAATGACGCTGCTGATGACTAAGGCAAAACAATGAATATTCAACATTTATTTTAAAAGTATATTACCTCACCTAAGGATTAAAATGTCTTAAAAATACCTATTATATTAGTTAAGTTAATTTTGTAAATTTTCTGCAAAATATTTGTTGTCAGCATTTGGAGAACTCGTTCAAAACATATGGCAATCAACAAGCTCGACTTCGTTAAATACTGGAAGTTTTAAAAGTCAAATTCAACGCTATGCACCAAGATTTGATGGTTATTTGCAGCATGATGCACAGGAGTTTCTACGCTATCTTCTTGAAGGACTACATGAAGATATTAATAGAGCTGCTACTAAACCAAAAATGGTTTTGCCAGATATCAGTGACGATTTGAGGTTAGTAGTGTCTATAACAAAACAAAGACTATCTTAATTTTTTTCGTCCTAAATATAAAATAAGTGATTTTATTTATCCAAATGTTTTTTTTTTCAAATTTTCATTCAGTATATTTAAAATATATCTACATAAAACAATAAAAAAAGCATGCTCTTCGATATAACTGTATTGCATGGACTAGTGTTAATAACTTGCAGACTTTAAAATCGCCTGATTCATTTGCATATTCAGTACTACATATTTTATGTGAAATAGCCTATATTTAAACTATAAAGAAAATTAAACTGTTCAATCCACATGTTGTGTGGTATGTTTGTACATGTGTTGTAAAAGTTACATGTTGTGTGGTATATTTGTACATGTATTGTAAAAGTTATATCTAAGATATGTATTTTAGGAGGCCCAAGTTAGAGGTCAAATTTTGTACTGTTATTATCTATAAAAGTTTGTAAATATTTCTTTATTTAAAAACACAAGTTCTCTTATCTCGGATTACTGGTTCTCTAGCTAAGTAAAAAATACACAACATACAAGGAATTATTTATTGTAATATGTCATATACAAACAATATTAATCTACAGTATCAGTCTTTTCTTTTTTTAAATTTTGTTATTACAGTAGAACCCCTCTAATCCGCCCTCGGGTGGTCCGTTACTCCGGTTAATCCGACCGTGCTCGAGCTCGCAATATTGTGCCGACTTTTTTACAGATTCCCCTCTGTCAAGTCTTTTGACACATTTAACCGCGTCTGAAACGAAACCAACACACACTTCCATATTCCCGTTTTCGTAACTCGTTCATTTTTATTTACTGTATATACTGTACGTAGATCATATCCAGTCAAAGACAAGAAGAAAACTGAAAAGAAATGTTATATTTTCCATAATGTATACTAAAATGATTCGTGGAAAAAAAGCGACCCATCAAACGTTTTTGCCTTTGTATGTCTGCTATACCAACGGGTGCCAATGCCGCGGTGTTTTTATGCCGCCGACAATGGGATACCGCTATCGACAAAGTCGTTTGACTCGCCGCCACTTTGGTGTTTCAATTACAATTTATTTTCGGAAACTCTCATTCAACCAGTACACTACGATATAGGCCGGTTAACAGAAGTTCTACTGTACTTGCAAAGTTTATATATAGACTTTATTATATAGACTTTTAAAAGTTTATATATCACTTATTTTACTTTATAAAAATCTGTTTATATAATATGTAATAAATATTGATTTTTTTTCGGATAATCCGACCTTTTTTGCGTTCCGACCATGCCCCCAGTCCCGAAGGTGACGGATTAGAGGGGTTCTACTGTACTTATAAAATTGTTTTTATCAGTTTTCTTTTCTTGTTCATATTTTCCTCACTAACACTTTTAACCTTCCCGGTTTTTTATTCTACAATTCATCAGGATGCTCTTGGATAAAATTTTTCTAATTGAGCAGCGATATTCTCTCCTCTAAGGTCAAAGGTGGACTGACTAAGTGTCCTTTTTATGAGAATAAAATTTATTCTTAAATTTATCTATATTCGTCTTATAAAGTATTTAATTTTCATTATTTCTTTTTTTTTTTTTTTTTTTTTTTTTTTTTTTTTTAATGAAAATATTTATTTCACAAACAAAAACAACAGTACACTTCAATAATACATATAAAAATGAAAATAATATGATACATATAAAACTTAAAAAATAAACTTCAGTAATAATAACATTAAAAAAAAACTATAATTACTTACACGTCAACAGTTAATTTTAATGTTTGTAAAATAAATTAAGCACCCCAGAGGCAATGCCTGTGTTGGGGTTGCTATCAGTTCAAAAAACAAACAGAAAGAGTCATGAGCTGACCAGCTGTGCATCAATATAAAATAAAAAGAAATAATATAATCTACTTTTATTAAAATAATAATAACAATCCAAGCCAAAATACATATATATATATACATACACACACACACACACACACATATATATATATATACACATACATACACACATACATACATACATACATACATACATACATACATACATACCTTTTTTTTAAATGTCACATACATATACAAATCTATACCTACATACCCAAATCAAAATACATATACTCAAAACACCTCATAATAACAGGTACAAACATACAAACATACACGCCACACACACACACAAGAGAATATTTAAAATAACGGTAAATTGTACACATCAATCAATTTTCTGGTTTCAAGATATGATCTATGTCATCGATTCCAAATAGCCAATGTTTAACCATTTTCATAGTTCTCTTCTCGGAATAGTCTACCTTTAACTCCAAGGGCAATAAGTTAAAAATTCTAGGTGCATTATAAAAGAGACATTGTTGAAATAAGGTTAACCTGGCCCGAGGCACAAAAACCAAACGAGGATTTCTAACGTTCGCATAGCAATATGCATTAAACCCTCCTTCTCCCCTTGATCTTAGATTCAATAATGCTTTTATTAACTTATAGACATAAAGCTTTCTAAGCGGGAGGATATCAAGTTTTTGAAAAAGTGGATCCGAATGATCAAATCTTTTTTTCTTCAAAATTACTTTTATTATACGCTTCTGCACATTGATAAGTGGTCTAAGATTAGTAGCATAAATGCCGCCCCAACAACTAAGACCATAACCAATATGCGACTCCACCACTGCAAAATAGACCATTCTCAAGGATGTTAACGAACAAACATTCCTCAATAAATAAAACTTTCTCAAAGCATTCAGCATTTTAATTCTTAAATTATTAATATGTTCTTTCCAATTTAAATATTTATCTATTGTAATACCTAAATATCTATAGTTGGTCACTTCTTTTATTTCAAGACAGGAGCAAACACTACCCATATTACAACCTACTTCATGATATTTCAAAACATTATTATAATCATGAATACCTTTAAGATCAAACATAATATATTTGCTTTTATCGCTTAAGGTTAAACCATTTCTATCCATCCAGTATTTTATTAGATTCAAATCAGATTGCATTTTTGAGAACAGTAAACCGGTTGTACCTGCAGCGTATGTCAATGCTGTGTCATCTGCAAAAGCTGTTAATCTTCCATGAAAATGACCCATGCACAGATCATTTACATATACTAAAAACAAAATTGGTCCTAAAACAGACCCTTGAGGGACACCATATTTTACTATTCTCAATTCACTCTCAACACCACCTACTAATTTGGATTTTAATTTTTGTTTTAGTATCCAAAATTATAATAATTTTATTTATATATTTTTTTTATTTTTTAGTAATTCTACAAATTTAGATTTTACCAGACCGTGTACCAACTAAAATTAATATAGTTTAGCACTGTGTGTCATGCCTTGTCATATGACACACAACATGATGGCTGATCTGCCACTGTATTTTCATGGATGTTTATCTCATATTCAATGGCTAATCACAATTAACAAGTTTAAATTACTTAATATTTACTTTTTACATTCGTCTCATCATGAAAACACTATTACATATATTTTGTTTTATCTCCTTATTATTAACTGTATCATTACAGTATGTATGTGAAACTGTTTATTAATATTTGTATGATCATTTATTACTTTTGATTACAGTGATAATCAAAAAGCACAGGAGAGCTGGAAACGATACTTACGTACTGACAACAGCAAAATCGTTGATATCTTTGTTGGTCAGTTGAAGTCGACTCTTCAATGTACATCCTGCAAACATTGTTCTACTACATTTGAGGCCTTCTGGGATCTTTCATTAAGCCTTCCCAAAACAAGTGGCAAAATGTTCCTTTCACAGTGCCTTGATTTATTTACCAATGAAGAAACTCTTGATGGTGATGAAATGCCTGTAAGTGATTATTACCATTATGCTGAGAAATTTGATATTGTTCCTATTTAATATACCGGTAAATTTGTACATTATTTTGAACAAGTTTGTTAACCTACAACATTGGTTAAACTATTTCAAAATTAATGTACTCACATGCCTTAAATACCTTGTGGTATTGTATATTTTTATTTTTTATCTATATGTTACTAAAGCCCATACTCTTATCAATAAAATATACTCTCAATATAAAATATAAAGGAAACTTGTTTGTCAAATATATATTTTTGTAAAGTTAATGATGGTTTTCTAGGTAATTAACATGAAACAATTTCAAGAACCGCCATTTTGAAAATATACTAAGTAAAGTCTTTGTTTTAGATAAACTTATAAAATGTAACAAATGTGTATACCAAATCTAAACTCAATACCTTATCTATTAGTTTTTTTTTTTTTTAACTAAGTGGGAAACTAAGTGCTTTTCGACATATGTTTATAGGAAAAGTTTCCTTTATTGTGACACAAGGAAGATTGAGAACATAAATAACCTGACAAAACATTTCCTTAATTTTGACACTTAAAATCCTGAAGATTGGGAACATAATTAAGCACCACCCTATTTTAAAATTGTCTTTAAATTTATATTTGACTTGATCTAAGTCCTGAATAATTTTAGAAAAATTGTGTTCACATTTTTCAAACAAATCAATTTCTATTACTTTCTTTTTAGCTTGATGTAATTCACTATTCATTTGTTCAATTGAATAATCAACTTCACCTAACCTTACATCTACTCGTTTCATTAGATTTTTCTAAATTTTAATTAATATTCAAAAAATATTCTTCATTTTTAGCAGCTAATTGTTTAACATTTTCTTCATTCATAGCAACATTCTTAAAATCCTACAACTGGCAGTGTTAACAACATTCCACTTTTGCTCATTTTTCTTTATTTTTAAAAAATTCACAATAAATAGAAATATTATCCAAAGCCAACTTGTTATATATCATTTTTCTCAGAAAGGTTCATAGTTCATTTATAAAATAAAAAGTCATATATAAGTAACAGTTTAGAGTTTGTATGTGAATAATAAATAAATGTGCAGTACAAATCCAACAAATTCTCCATGACAACCAAATAACCAAATTTTCTTTAAAATATACAAAAAATTTGGAATTCATTTATGAGTAGAAAACGATAAAAATATATATCATTTTATTAAATTTACATTTTGAAAAAATTACCAAAATTAGTAATAACATTAAAAATATAACTAAGTATATATAATTTTTCTCATAGAAGTAGGCTATATAAAATTCAAGTGTGAAATGAAAAAAAAAATTGGAAGTAAAAATGGTTGAGTTAGTTTGTCAGGAATCAAAAAATCTGCCGTAATTGAAAGCAAAATGTCACAAAAACATATATATCATACAGTAAACATATTTTTTTCAAGACATAAAAAACTTTTGTGATATAGTTGTGAATAAAAATTGATAAATATATATATATATATATATATATCAATTTCAAAAACTTTCATTAGAAAAAACAAATTGCGAAATAGTAAAAAATAGCTCAAAAGTTAGCCCTATTTGGAAAAATTCACCATAAATAATTGCTTTATTCAAACACATTTTGTATTATACCATTACTTAGAAAAAGGTTCAAAATATTGAACTGTGAATTCATAAATTTTATAAAGTAATCTATTTTAGACTCCAGAAATACACGGAATAGTTGCAGATGATCGTTCTGAAGAGATACCTGTAAAAATATATAAATATTTGTATAACATATTAGGCCAAAAAATTATATGTACTATTGATATAGTTATAAATAATATAAATAGGCTATGTAAAATATGACTGTTTACTCTTCTAGGCTAACCCTATAACAAAAAATTACTGAAAATAAAAACTTCCACTCGAATAACAATCACTTGAAATAATATCTAATATATTCTGAATTTTATAAGCAAAACACAATATAAAATATATCATAAATAAAATAAATATATAGAACTGTTTGCACTTCTAGGCTAGGCCTATAACAAAGAAACACTGAAAATAATAACTTTCACTCGAATAACAATCACTTGAAATAATATCTGACATATTATGAATAGTATTACATAAATAATTATAAAAGCCACAAAATAAACTCACAAAACTATTTTACAAACGCATTATGATGCTATAACTCTGAACAAAAATGATCAAGTTGAGCAAAGTAAAGAAGATTGCCTTTTAGAAAGCCTAAAGTTTGCTGGTACAGTACGAGCATGAAGGTACAGCACGAGATAATTTGGAAAGTTCCATTCAAAAGAAAATATAAAAATCTATATAACACAGTGTAGATGTGGAATAGTTTGACAGAAAAGTGGCTTGTGACAAAATGACAAACATGACGTAAATTTTCTCTTCTGTTGCAACAAACTTTGCTGTTTTTTTCTAATGACTAAATGAAGCTACTTTGGAGTTTTATTAAATTATTTTTATTGCGATTTAGGAAATTTTGGCTATAAGAATTTGTATGTACACATCATTAGCTTTACAATGGTATTTAGATTATTGTGATAGGACAATTTTTAGTGGATGAAATGTTGATTTGTAAAAACCGTGATTTTAGATTTTCGACACACTACTGTCACGCTAAGTGGGACTATATATCACTGTTTCAACAATATATTGTGGTTTGGCAGTTAGAGGGGAATAAACTCTTGTTGAAATTTTTTTTTTAAATACTTTATGTTCTTCCTATACTTCATTATTTTTATTGAAGACTTATCTCTTAACATGCTATCTTGAAACCATGTCATTACTTAAAGACTACAATTTTCTAAGTCAGCTTCAATACCAGATGATGCACCACTAATTGCTTGCTTAATTTTACAAAGATTCTCTAACCCAGCTTCATCCATTTAAAAAATTTCTCTCTATACTTTATTTCTTTTAATAAAATGTGGTCACAACTATTTTCCATCCAATCTCTCTAATCTGCTTCGTTAACAAAACCCTCATATTGAACGCCATTTTGTATGTCATGACTTACAAAAAATCCGATTATCACATTGATTTCAAATTGTGTCCAATGATTTCTCCAAAATCCACACCAAATTCGATTAATTTCTGTAATTAACTTTTTTTTCATTAAAGCTTGATTTCATGAATCCGTACTTTTGTTAAGTCCTGTCACATTAGATAGTTGTTCTAGGATATGAAATTATGAAGCACTAAAACATATTTTTTCTTGCTATTTATTAATTTAAAAGAAAACATTTGTCTACTTAACGTTTACACACATAATTATCATATATAAAAATCATATTAAAAAGCCATGAAACAAAGAGTTTATCGTATTTATGTGAAAAACAAATCTATCTTCAAATTTCCAATGTGCTCAGAATTTAACTTCAATTACAAGTTCATTATTCACTTTTGTATTTGGAAAAATTTAATTTTAGTCTGATAACCCTATCTCTCTATTTACACATTATTTATTGTTTAAGAAATACATACTTCACAACATCTTTTCTTCTTGTTACTTTTCTTTCTCCCAGCGATCACATCTTACTTCCCATTCTCTCGACTTTCTACAAAAGAGTCTTGTCTAGTACTGACTTGGAAAAGGAAATCATGAACCCAACCTCTTATAATTTCATTCTTGATTTCAATATTAAATACCTTAAAGTGAGGACTTTTGATATATTTACAGAGTCCGAAAAGTTGTGCATCATAGCAGAAATAAGAGAAAATATGTAAACATATTATAACACTAATTATAATTATTTTGTTTTTAATGTTAAATATACAACAAATCACATGTGTTCGATATGACCTACCATCAATTTCAAACCCTGTTTTATTGTAGAACTTTATATTATTATGTGTTATTTAAAACTTTGTGGATCATGTTTGTCTCAATATTATGGCAATCTTCCTCAATTCACGTTCGTAGATATACAAAGTCACAAATCTTCACTTGATACGCATGTTAGTTAAAATAAAGCCAGAAAGCAAAATGGAGTGGATTGATGTCTCTCTGGTGTCCCATTCTATGAGTCATCTACGGGCGATTATTTTTGAGGAAAGTTCTTGTCAAGCTTATGTTGTATGTATAAACCATAATGTGGTTTAGCACCATCTTGCATGAACCAGCTTGGTCATTCGACATCTGAAGGTACGATTCACCTCTGACTGAACCATTAAAGAAGAATGACCCTATTACATATTCATTCTAGATTTCGTACCATGCTATAATTCATTATTCTCCTTGCTCCTTGTTGCCAGAGTGGGTTCTCGAGTTACCAGTATCGGAAATTTTGCTTGTTTATTCTCTGTTAACATAAAAATTAGCCTTATTGTAGGACAGCTCGTTTTCAAGGAAATTCTCGTCAATGTCTACCTGATTCCCTCATCCACACTGGCAGATTTGTTTCCAGAAACATTGTATGCAGACTGTTTCCCAAATGTTTCTCATTTGTATGCGGGATGTTTGCAGACTTTTTGAAAACAATCAGGAGACACATTTCATACTCGAGTATGATGTTTAGAAACAGTCTGCATACAATTGACAAACAAATCTTGTGTTTCTAGAGACAAGATACAGTGTTTTCTGTTTTCCAACTAAATGGAAAACACGCATACAAGAAACACGTATTTTGTCTCAAGTCTTCCTGTGTGGACGTGTTTTGAGACTGGAGACCGGATACAAACCACAGACGCATCCAGTAGCCAGTTGCCTTTCGAGCGGATCACAGTGCGGATGGAGTCATACTGCTGAGTTAATTGTGCGTGGCAAAAGTAGATATTTGGTTTTTAGTTTTAAAATTTGATAGGAAAACTGTGCTTTTGGTGATAGTCCCAAAATGACTTCTTGGAATCAAGAACAGACAATCAAATTAATTGAAGAGTTTCACACCCATCCTGTTTTCTGGGACGTGACGTGTTCAGAGTACAAAAATCGCAATAAAAAGTGGGATGCTTTGCAAGAAGTCGCAAACGCTTTTTAAACAAGTGTTGAGGAAACAGACAAAAAACTAAGGAACTTGAAAGTTCAATTTCGGCGTGAGCACAAAGCACTGTGTTCAAGAAAAAAAAAGTGGCAGTTCTGCGAAGAAAGCCGGATGGTTTGGTGCTAGAAGCACTGAGTGTGTGGACTAGAGGTCTAATTCTGGTGTGGACGCAAAACAAGTAACATACTTGTATCGGATACAATGTTTCTAAACAGTCTGCAGATTTGTATGGAGACTGTTTCCAGACTCCAAAAGTAGTATACATACAGTCTTCATACAGTTTTCAAACAGTTTGCATACAGTCTGAAAACAAATCTGCCGGTGTGGACGAGGCTTTAAACATGTCACACATTTCCATCCAACAGTTGGGATCATCTTCTCTCTGGGATGATGTAAAACTTGCAACTTATTTAGATGGAACTTTTCTTTCTTCAGAATATCATAAATAGTGTTTTTTTATATGTTATAGTGCCATACTCATTTACCGTAAGGACCTTTTGGGCTGGCATCAATTGTGCTAAACCTGCATAGCAAAATTATCTTCCTCCAGCATTTACATTATTCACCTGGAAAAAATTCTCTTATTTCTGCTATGATGCAACACTTTTCAAACATTCTGTATATTGACATTAAATAACATTTTTTAACATAGTTTTTAATTGTAGAAATTTTTTAGAGAGACAAAGAGTGAGTTAGTAGGGAGTTATATTTATTATTAAATTAATTAAGAGTGCACAGTACCTAGGGATAAAGTGGCAGAACAGTGTGGCTTCTCCATTTTACAATTTCTAAAAATCGCTTACAAGCACTTAATAGCTTACTTCTGGCAGTCTTACTTTTAATTTTAGACAAATGTAAAATAATAGCAAATTTTGAAGAAATCTTCAATTTAAATTATAGTTTAGATATTTCTGTATAAATTTCTCCTTGTATACATGAGTTTATCATATGATAAAAAAGAAGTTAATTTGTACATCAGTTTGGTACTGTGCACTCTTAAACTTTTGCAGTAAAATGTTTAATTAGTTGCAAACACATTAATCAGTTAATTATCTTGTTAGCACATATATTTGATAATATATAAGAAACACTAACATCAAACAATATTTGTAATAACCTCGAATGTTAATTTTACTGTTTAAAATTTAATTAATTTGATTTTTTTAAATTGTTTACAGACATGTTCGAAGTGTAAATGTCGTCGGAAATGTAAAAAACGTTTTCTCATCCACAAATTTCCTCAAGTATTGGTACTTCGTATCCTTTAATAACAACTACAGAACATGCGTTAAAGTTATTAAGTTAGCTATTTTATATATTGTAAATAGTACACCTTTTGTAACTTTGTATCATGAAATGATTCCTAAAACATTTTGGAGGATTTAAAAAATGTTCTCCATCCTGTCTTACCCTCCCTTTCTTCCTTTCCTCTTTCTTTTTCCTTCTCACTCTCAGGAGCTAAGTATAATACTTAGTAACCCGAAGGGAGCCAAACCCAATCTATATCTTTTTTCACGTAGTCTTTGGATAGATTGCTCTTTTACATTAACCCATCAGGTATCTCTTAACTAACTCTTTATTTTTCCTGACCCTGATACTATTAGAGTATTTAAGGGCTAAGGTTCTTTTTTATACTCTTTTCTTCGTTTTTGAAGATGATGATGACCGACAGGTTTTTCGCCTTTAAACAACAAGAAGAAATCTTTCCTCTCTCTTTCTCTCCTTTACTCCTTTTTCCTCCCACCCTCTCCCTCCTGTGCTCTCTTTCTCCCACCCTTCCTCCCCCACTCTCTCCCTAGCTCTTTCTTTCCCACTCTCCCTCCCTCCCTTGCTCTCACTGCGTCCCATTCTCTCCCCCTCCCTCTTCTCACTCACAATTATTTTTTAAATAATGCACATTAATTCTGAATTTGTATTTTCTCATTTTAAGGAAATATATACAATAGCATGATGTGGGACTGATGTTATTGGAATATCAAAACATTTTTAAGCCTCACCACATAAAAGTGAAGTGAACATTGGTGGTTTTGTTTTACATAGAAATGATCAAATTGGATGGGTGGCAGGAGAAGTGTCTTTGTACATAAGAAGCTCTCTCGCTTCCAACACTTTAGTTTGTTCGCCCGGTATTTATTTGAAAAAGCCAGAAACTTATTTAAAAAAATTAAAACTGGTGTGCAAACTTACTGTTTGGTGTGGTGTAGCGACCTCCCCAGGTGGACTAGTTGTCTAATGTTGAGGATATATTGGTGTCATTGCTGCTTTCATATTACCTTATCCGGTCATTTTAATACTGATATCTCAAAAAAATTTGCTTCTTATGGAAAAATTACAGTTATTAAACCTATTTTTTAGATGTAATTTATCTGTGCCATCATTGTTGGAACTGCACCATACCACCACTTCTTACACTATGCTTGACCTCTTGGTCTTTGCTCAGACTGATATAGTCTTATGTTATGGGCAGAGTCCTTTTCCTGGTATTTCGAGACATGATATTGTTTATAATAGTAGAATAATTAAACCTTAATCTAAATATGTCACCTTCAGAGATCTTAAGAACTTTGATCATGAGTTGCTATTGATCAATACCAATGCTATTGGCTTGGAAATGTATAAAATAACACAATTGGGTGATATAGATAAAAAAAATAGAACTTTTCAATAAAATTTTATTATCTTTATATGATAAGCATGCTCCTCTTAAAACCATCCGGGTTACCCATTCTCCTTTGCCTTGACTAAATGATAAAATTTGTCTCCTGATGAGATATAGGGATATAGCTTGGCATAAATATAACCAATCTTAGCAGCAAATGACTGAGATCTTTCGAAAGTTACAAAATATAACAAAACAGACAATAAGAAATTCAAAATTTCATTACACACACAATTTATTCAAATATTGTAAAAATACAACAGAAATTTGACCAAAAAAGCCAGTGTGTTGTTCAACCAAATGATATAATATGTTCTAAATGGTATAAAATCAAACTAAAAAGTATAAAAATTAATAATTATACTTTAAAATATGTTAGAATTATTGTTAATAACCCACTTAATTGGTCAAATCATATTGACTTTTTTTAATTTTAATTTTATTTTTTATTAATTTCTGTGTCTGACACTATTTGAAGGCCTGTGTGGCCTTATCTAGTGCCAAGTGTCCCAATGATTAACATAATAATATTTATTGATACCCACCTGAAATCAACGACACCCCTGAATGTTAAAACTTACCTAATCAAAAGGAGAACATCTACCATCAGCAGAACCACCACCCCCACGAGTCCAACCCCCATTACATGAGTGATGGAGTGAAGCTCCGCCAGGGCTCCCATGCCCCGTGGTATCATTTTTAGCTATACTGATTTCTCAGCTTTGTTCCGATGCTCAGAATGGTCGCGGGCCCGTGATCATAAACAGACCACCATTTACGACCACTACGGTTTCGGATTCCCTTCATGCTCCGCCTGGGACTTGACGGCACACTCCAGGTCACCTGGTCAAATCATATTGACAATGTGAGTAATAAAAAGTGTCTTTGTCTTTGAGACAATCGAGATGCAGTGGTGTGCTGATGTCCATGAAGGCGAGAGCTCTGCTTGCTGTGGGCGGTTTACTGTGATGTGACAACAGAACAAGGACTGAGATTGCAGTAAGCCCAGAATGCATGTATCCATTTAATTTTTTTTCAGTGGGCTATGATCCAACATTGACTTATTTTTTATATTAAGTTAATAAAAGGTCAAGCTTGAGCTTCGCAGGTGTAAAGCGATTTTCACTCTTTCATTTGGATTCTTAAAAAATAATTTGCCTTCATATTTTTCTAAATTCTTTAATTTTATGTTTAATTTTATTTTATCGCTCACTGAATTTACTACTTTCCTTTTCACACACTCTCTCTCTCTCTCTCTGGGGAAGTGCCTTTTGGAAGAAATCGGCTCCTGAATTCTGATAATAATTTCTTCAATATTTTATATTTATTATATTTTACCAGAGCACAGTTATAGTAATTAATTTCTTGTTCTTGAATTATTTTAAAAAAGCAATGTTAATAAACCAGAATGGTAAATGAAAAGAATTACACTTGAGAATAAAATTTTATGTCTTATTGATCTTCAACACAGATTAAAACAATTTTAAGTTTTATAACACAACAATAAACAACAAAATATGACACAACTAATCTAATATAAATTCCTTATTTACTAACACAAATTGAAAAAAGCTAGACTATTTCAGCTAGGACTACAGATAGCTTTTCCTGCACTGAAATAGTCGTATTTAAGTTTGAAATATTTTTTACACCAAAGCAGAGTGAATTACGTTTAATGAAGTTAATTTTTCAAAATTTCCCCAATGAATTTACTATTTACGAATTATTCCTTAGATTTAGTGTACCTTCACACTTAACATGAAGCTCTCGTAGTTTTGAAGTTATTTGCTGTAATCGGTTTATGATGTCTCTAAGTTATTTTCTCTCCAAATCCTGGATATTTTAAAGTTGTTGACTGCTGGTAGTAATCTCGAATCCCTGCTGAGTAGCTTTCAATGTAGATGAATCTTCTTGCAGATTGACTTTCGAAATTAGTTAAACATTTTCTAAGTTACTTTTACTATTGCTTTAAATATTTGTGTTGAAATTTGCTAAGTTGAATTTAGAATAATTTAGTAGAGTGACTAAAGCAACGTCTTCCCTGCTCGGAGTCTGGTACTAGAGTATCCGTCTTTCGACAGACAATTTTGGTTCTCCCTTTCTGTGGGAATCTTCCCTCAAAAGGTAACCACTTTTTCTCCCTTTCGTGAAGAAATGTCTCTTCTGTATATTTCGTATTTTCTGGCTGTTTTGCTCTGAAATTTTTATACTAGAAGCTGTACTAGGTATAGTTTTTACCTATTGTATGGTTTTTATTCACTATTTTCTATTAAAAATCCTTTTAATAGATATTTGGATCTTTCTATTATTTTACGTAATCTGTGATGACAGTTGGTCATGCGAGTCCAATTCCTGAACTGTGACGTAGTGCTGCTTTGCGCGACATTCGTGTTAATTCCTGCAATTTGTGATTTTGAACACTTTTACGTACAACTTGCTGTAACTTCTGAACGGCTGGTCCGATCTTCGATTTCTCTTCGGATTCCTCTTCTTTCCGATCTTGAGGGTCTTGTAAAACTTGATTCGTCGTTTTCGCCCGTTTAGTTACCGCACTTTTCCCGAATGTCTATTTTTTCACGTTTTAACTTTCGATTTAAGTCCTTTTTCACCATTCTTTTGTATAAAAGTTCTTCTTCTGATCCTATGACGGAAATATCTTCTTAGTTTTTCGTGGTAGCTCGCTTGGCTCTCGAGTTATTGGTCCTCGAAGTCGTGAGTTTTTGAGCGTTGTATTATTTGTCTATAAATCCCCCCCCCCCATTATCAATTTTCACCTCTGCTCTGTTGTTTTACATTTTTACATAATTAATATACATTATTCCTTCCTTTTATTTCCCCTTTAACATTTATTTTTACCGCTTTTGGGCTTTAACTTTTTACTTTTTGTTATTATTATAACTCTCCCATTTTAACTTTAAATCTGATTCTGATCACTTATTATTGCTCCCTACGGTTGTCTTTTCAATTGTTATTATTATTATTTTTTAGTTTATTCCCCCTTCACCTTTAAAAACTTAAAAAACTCTCCAAGAATGACTTTCTAAGTCCATTCTCCCCTGGTTATTATTATTATTGTTAATTTTTTATTTCTGATTATTATTATTTCTCCTATTGGTTATGACTCTATGATTTTTGATTTTTGAATTTCCCCTTTTTTCAAATTTTAGGTTTTTGAGCCCTCCTAATTTCTTGAATAACTTATTTGTTTTAGATGCTTTTACATTTATTTCTTGATATTATTAGTCGATTGACTCTACTGAATCATTATTTAACTTAATATTTTAGTTTTTTAATAAAATAAGAACTACCATAGTTTGGTTTTCATGTCTGTGCAAGCAAAGTTCTGCCTTCGCCTTGCGTGACGTCACCGCACTATCGCATTCCCACTTTATCGTGTTTAGCGCGGCAATTTAAATGTTTTAAATTTACAATGAGAT
This sequence comes from Aphrophora alni, assembly GCA_963513935.1. Classification (NCBI taxonomy): domain Eukaryota; kingdom Metazoa; phylum Arthropoda; class Insecta; order Hemiptera; family Aphrophoridae; genus Aphrophora; species Aphrophora alni. Next base: position 41,716,333 of record OY740765.1, on the reverse strand, counting down.
GAATGCCTTTCTCATTCCGTCTCAGTGTGTGTGTGTGTGTGTGTGTGTGTTGCTGTAATATGGTTATTGAGTTAATTTTTTATTTTATTCTACACTAGTTTAATATAGGCTATAATGTTTAAAGTTTACTTATTCAAATGTTCTTTTCAGTTATAATTTTTATTATATTATATAATATGTTTTTATTGTTATTGTTGTTATTATAAGGTGCTAAATCACTATTATTATTATTATTATTATTATATGTTACGTATCAGTTGTGTGTTTATTCTGATTAGAGAATGTAATGTATTGTTTTTGTTGGTTATATTGATGGGATCAGTAGAAGAAGCTTTATAGCCTTGATTCCCCCCCCCCATATAAAGTTGAGAGTTCAGTTCAATTCCCTGTCTCCTTCCTTTGCTCTCTTTCTCACCCTCTCCTCACCTTCTTTTTCCCTCTCTCACTCTCCCACCCTCTCCCTCTCTTCTTCCCTTAGCCTTTTCCCTCCCATCACCTCTTCCACTCTTCTCTATTTCCCTCCTACCCTCTGTTCTTCTGTTGCTTTCTTTCTCTCCCACTCTCTCTCCTTTTTCCTCCCTTGTTATCTTTCCCCCTTTCTCTCTTTCTCTGTATTTTTACTTTGCATTCCTCTCTCTCTCTCTCTCTCTCTCTCTCTCTCTCTCTCTCTCTCTCTCTCTCTCTCTCTCTCTCTCTCTTTCCTTTTCCAGGGTCTCCAGTAAACGAGAATTTCTGACAACAGGAATTTTATGGGGATTTTAAAGCTGTCCTTGAAAAACAATTTTATTTTATTCTATTTTTTATACTTTTTCTTTTGTCAAATTATGTGAAACACTAATTTGAAAGTCAGTGTTATTAATTTATTGTAATTTTCTGCTATGAAATCTTAGACAAATTCTTTATAATTGCTAATCGTAATACATCAGTGAAAAAGAAAGAAGAATTCTTGCTATCAACTGTCTCAGTTAGATTGGTCTATAGGAAATATTCGCAGGCACTGCACCAATAACTTCCAATGTTTTTGTCTCCCCCCCCCCCCACAAGTGATCTGATGCCCTCCTACGTCCTGTTTTTTGTTGTATTAAATAAATTATGGAATGGTGTCACTTTTGCAATTAAAGGTTGTCAGTTTTAGTCTTTGAAATACTAACAACAGAAGGTGTATCACCACATTAAATACTCGTATTTAAACAGTTTTAGTGTTCTGATCATATTATCATTAATATTCTTAAGTAGCAATAATTACTGATGTGGTTTTATATTGTTATAGCATTGATTAGCGTCCCCCTGTGTTTGTTTGTTTTTATGTCTGATTGGAAGAGAGAAATATGACAGTCTTGGATTGTGTCGTAGTCAACAGATAACAGCAGGTGTTGTATCGCAGCACTGAATTGTGTTCAATAAATCAATCTTTAATTAATGAACATAATTTTCAACTGAAAGACTAACATATTTGACCTAAAAACATAGAAAATGACTATGCGAATATATAACATGAAGATAAAAAAGTATTTAAAAAATATAGCTATATACATAAGTAATTATTTTAGACCACCAAGAGTGCTTGGATAAATTGAGTTCCTCAAAAAAAATTACTCGAATTTAAAAGAAAAGTTAATTTTGTATGATTAAAATAGCCAAGATAATGTGATTTTTTTTTCTATTAATAACAATGAAAGTCCGTATGGCGAAACTTCAGGCTCTTGTATTCCCCCTCACATTTTGGTATTTTTTCCTTGTTTAAAGACAATAAATCTCTCTGCTACCATGACCTCTTTAAAAATAGGAAGAGAAGAACATGAAATGAACACTCATGTTTAAATTCTTCAAATATTCTAATGGTGTTAAGGTTGGAAGAGAACAAGAGTTGGTTAAGAGAGACCTGATAGGAAAAATGAAAGAAAGTAAAAAACAATAACACACTCACAACTTATTTTAAATTTGAAATGACTGTAACAAAACTTGTTTTAAATCCCATCTTCATTTTTATAGTTGACACCTTATTTCTTTTTAAATTGTGTGTTTTCATGACAAGTGCAACTTTATCAAAAATATTTTTAAATGATCGTGAATTATGTAATATAATTGAAATTATTTTTTTACCAAAAAGTTGGTGTGTCGTATAATTAATTTTAAAAGTTTCCTTTAACATTGTCTTCTTGAATGTAAGGGCCAAATGAAAACTACCAAAAAATCGGTGTTAAATCCGGATCAAATTAAAGCCGGCTTCATATTTTTTAAATTGTTGATAATTTAATTTTATGTGGTTTTAAATTTAAATATTTTTTTAATTATAAAATAACTGTGAAAGATATTAGGCTGAAATTATAGATGTATATTCTTTGAGAATAGATGATCACTTTTTATGGATTAGCAGAGGGAAAGAATCTGTTTATTATCCATAAAATGGTGGCTAATATAAACTTCAAATTGAACAATATAATTATTTCTTGAAATTGATCTCCTATATTGTTATTTTATTAAAAGAAAATTGCTTGTTTTGAAGCAAAAAATAAAAAAAAAAATTGCATCATTTTCTTTTAAGTAAGGTACTTGAGAAAACAAAGAATATGCAGGCAATGGACCTTAACTTTCTCACAGTTAAGGGGAACGAAGATAGCATATTGACAGATGACAACACTCGTAACACTAAATACATATATCATTTTTTGTATAAAAATTTTACATTCTTACACTTTTCATTGAAATTGGTTTAAAATTCGTATAAGATCAAAATTATCGTGGGTTATTTGTTACATTGCAGAAGTAAAATACCACATTGTTATTGAAAGTTTGTAGCTTACAATATAGGGGCGGAAATAATGGAGCATTTTTTGTTATACATTTTATAACTATAAAATATGTTATATACTTAAAATTAACCTGTTTTTCCTAAAACACGGCAGTTAAAACTATTTTTTTAAGATATGGATCAACTTGAGGATATAATTAAAAAAATTCATGTTATCAATATGGCTATAAAATATTTATTTTAAAATGTTGATTTATTTGTTAAGTGCTACCATACAAAATTAGAGGTGTCAAGACAAAATAAAGACCATGTAGTTCTTGTTGCTATCATTTTATTAAAAAACACTAACTCAAGCTCAGCATTTTTCACATGGTAAAAGTCTCTCTCTCTCTCTCTCTCTCTCTCTCTCTCTCTCTCTCTCTCTCTCTCTCTCTCTCTCTCTCTCTCTCTCTCTCTCTCTCTCTCTCTCTCTCTCTCTCTCTCTCTCTCTCTCTCTCTCTCTCTCTCTCTCTCTCTCTCTCTCTCTCTCTCTCTCTCTTTCTCTCTCTCTCTCTCTCTCACACACACACTCACACACACACACCATACACACACACACACCATACACACACACACACCATACACACACAAAACTGTCCAACCCAGTCTCAACACACTAAACCTTTTGCAGTACTCTACATTTTAGATTATGATTTTGCTATTTATTTACTTACATACAATTTTCTTATTTCCCCATCTTATATTTTACACCACTACACTTCATTTAACTTCTTGGTAATTACACAAAAAATACATATTTAATTTTAAATAATTAAGAATCAATTTTGTAGAGCATAAAAATTGTGTAACATTTCTCATATATATAAAATATACCCTGTTATAGATTAAAATATTTTTAATATATTTTGTAACTTTAATCTCAAATTGCCAGTAACTACAAGGTTTTTTTTATCAGGTCAGTATGAGTGCTAGGAAGAAGCTACATTTTTCTTATTTTTTTACTTTAAAAATTAGTCGTGTAAAGAAGTATAAAAATGTATTGTTCAAAATCTTTGTTTTCCGGAGTTCCACGATGAAAAAAACTTTGTAATTTTTGTAAAATATAAAATATATGGGGAAACTACTTTTGCTAACCAATAAAGAAATAAGAATTGAAATAAATAGCTCAGCTTTATGGGCGCCAGGTGGAATTAACTCACCAATTTTGAAAAAGTAAAGAAAAAATTTAATTATTATTTGTTAATAAAAATTCTCATGGTCGTGATTCTTTTTTAAGTGTACTTTACAGTGGTTTAACGGTAAATAAGAAGTCCTTGTTTATTTTTCTGAAACTGAACATATTATTTTATTAAAGACATATTGTTAAACAAGTAAATAAATTTATCATTAAAATGATATCCTATTAAAATTCTAATAATATTTTGTCTTAAAGAGACTTAAAAGTTTTAATGAATGACTCTACTTTAAAATAGTTGCAACTTTAATCAAATTAATTATTATATGAGCATCTTTTATCTCATATTTTCAAGTTATTGTGAAATATTTTATTTAAGTTAAATTTTTCTCTTAAAACTTTAAATTAAACATCCTTTATCAAAAAATAACATGTAAATTCATTTATACTAAATCATAGAAAAATATCTGAATTACCAAACTGAAACAGTTTATATTGTTTAAATGCAAAAGAAACCATGTTCATTTTAAACTATTTACAAACTTTCATTAACATTGTCTTTATACATATTACTACATCGTGGTGTCATTTCCAGGCCTCTCGCGTGCTGTGTCACTCCAGACTGACAATAGAAATCCGCCATGTACTGCATATTGTGCGAAATTTGATTGTTTCCGTTGTGAGTTCACAATTCGTTAACATCGCACATTCTGTCTCTTTTATTAATACAAAGTTCATTTATATCAAAATTAAGAGTCTTTTTTACTAAGAATACCTTTTAAATAGTTTATATAAAAAACAATACGTTTGAATCACACTATGTTCTCACACAGAATTGTCTATTTCAACTTTCTCGTCTGTCTGTCCTGAACACCAACCTTTTACAAATGTCTACCACTCAATTAGCACCTCACAATTCACTTTAAAAAATGTTTCTTTTACTAGTTACATTGTTCTCAAGAATAACTTTCCTACAAACGAAAATACGTCTGTCTGTTTCAGATGCCACCTCTAGACTGATTGTTTATTCACTTTTGTTTTTTAAACTATTAGTTATCTACATTATTTTTTACTATAAAAGACATTTTAATTCAAATTTCATTGTCCTCCAAATACTTCCTTCACAAATCAAAAACACGTCGGACCATTTCAGATGCCACCTCTAGACTCTTTGTAAAACCTTGAGCCTGCACCCTTACGATCATAGCACAGGGTTCACATTTCTAGTTCCACGGACATTGTCCAAATCATTCTTGCTTGGTAACACACACTCTCACTTTTACATACATAAATTTTCATTTGAAATACGAAGTCTATATTAAAACTAAACATTATTTATTTTAAATACATATTTTTGGGAAATCTATTTTAATTTCTCTTTCCCTTATTTCAAATGTTATTTACAGACGTCAACTTGACTTACGTCGTCTTTCTTTCAACCACTCATAAAATTCTTTTTCAGCAATCAGCTGACATATTGGTACCAAATCAAAATTCAAAAAATGAGTATTACATTTTTAACCTTCAATAATAGCTCTATTTTTTTTCAATATAAAAAAAAGAAAGAAATTGTGGGTAATTTAATTCTTTAAAACAATTATTATGTTTGCAATTTTGATTGACGAAGTATTTTCCGATTTATCAATGAAATTTTAGCCATTTATTTCAAACCTCTGTGAACGTGGCTTATTTTTATTGTGAACAAAAAGTAATCTACTCCTAGCTCTATACGTTCCCACACTGACCCCAACTTTTTAAAAAAACATTAAAATTTTGACTTTGTATAATAGGGTGTATAATAATAAACAATATATGTAATGCGGAAAACTAAAAGGGACCATTTGAAGGAAAACAAAAATTTTCAGGAGAAGGAATAAAAATGTGATCAGGGTTAGTTTTGTCCATTTTTAGTTCTTGGCGTATTTCTATTAATAAACTCCTCTGCCATAAATTTGTGTTAAAAAGGTCATAAATAAGATTTAAATTGATAACATTAATTAGTTTTTAAATTGAATAAACATTACTAAAAAAATATTAACCCTTCGCACGCTGAATAAAATTTGCCTTATTTCACCTCAACGCTGAAATAACTTAAATTTTTTTTTTTTTTTTTTTTTTTTAAGTTAATTTTTGTTTTCGTTTTGTATGTGAAAGGTTAATTTAAAAAAAAAAGTCATCATTGGTTTTCGGCTACATTTAACATTTTTTTATTACATACAACAAAATAGTAAAAAATTGCAAAAAAAAAAATGTAGTTTTTATTAATTTTTGTAAATTGGAACTGTGTTTTTATATATTGTGAAATAATATATAAAAAATACAAGGTAATGTTAAAAAACAAAAAACAATACTTCTTCAAAACAATGCTCAAATGCAAACACGGAGGTCGTCGCCTATCAGACTAATGAGATTGCGAGTATAGCCGTTATCCGCTCTGTAGAAGCTATAGAGTGCTTGTGTCGCCGAGCAATTCCAGACAAAATAGCGTCCCCCTCCACTGCCTCGAGGCGTAGAACTTTCAACAAAATGTTTTTCTATTCCTGAATAAACAGCAGACATGCCTCTGCATTCTACCGGAACTTTGATGAACTAATTAACTAACCATAGGCTAAAATATATTTTTGCGACTTTAATCGTCATTCGCATTTGGGTCAAAGTCTACCATTGCGGCTATACTTGTTTGCCGCGTGGGAAGGGTTAATAATTAATTATTCTATTTTGATTTGGTGTGTTACCCTGCTCCCAAGTATCTATCCTGAAGAACTTATTGACAACAATTTTAAAGATCCTGAACCTATGATACGTGATATTTCAACATAAATTATACTAGTATAACAATGTGATATAACATTAATTTATAAATACTATTAAATTATGATTTCTGTAATATCATATTTAAGTTAAAATCAAATTCTTATGTATACTTCCCCCCCCCCCTCGAGACTCTACTGGGATTTTCAGGATGTGCAACAAAAATGGGAAATGTACAGGAATTTTTTTTTAATTTCAATCGCCTGGACACCCTGCTTTCCCTCCCTATATAAATAAAGCGGGGCTTATAATTTCATTCTAAGATAAAATATGATTATATTTTGAAACTGCTCATTTTGCATAATTATGGTGTAGACACAGCTATTTTCACCACCTGAAGTGTGCTGGTTTGGAGATAAACTCCAGAGCTTGAGTTCTAAAATTAAAAAATTTACTCTGTGTATCAGTTCAATCTGTATGTCTCTTCTTCGCTTCATATGTATCCAACCTTTATTTGTTTAGATTTTGTATAGTTAGGAGATAGATTTTGTTTGGATAGGAGATACAGGCTTACCTTGGAAAGTGATCCTTGGTTTTACTTCTGGAAATAGAAAAAAAAACACAATAAAACGCTAAAGTTGTGAAATATTTTGTAAACACTGTTCACTTTCTCAATCAGTAGAGAGTATAAAAAGAAGACTAAATTGTTGTAATTTGATTGCAGAGGATGAATGTATGTTGAGTGTTAACCATAGATGAATGTTTTATTATTATTTTTGTTATTGTTATTATTCCATTTATTAAATTAATTATATTAATTTTATGTAAGTCTGTTGGGAAAAGATAAAGTATGATTTATCTAAGATTAAGGTTAGGGGATTTTCTAGATTTTGTGACTCATTGATGAGACTGTTTCCATTTTTTGTTTCTGAGGGGTTGTATTCTGGAGGGAGTGATTATATCTGTAGTCATTCATCCTGGAAGTTAGGTTATCTGTGGTTAACCACTATATTGAGCTTGGCAAAACCTGCACTGTAGTTGGTAGATAAATTTTTTTTGTCGTACATGTGTGATGACTATTAATTGTAAATTCTTTTTTAGCAGAACTATTGAAGTCGTTGGAGGGAAGATATATTTTGCATCTTAGCTTATTGCATGGGAAAAACCCTGGGGAAGGTTAGGTTGTTTAGGTGTGCTGGGATCTGGAAGCTTGGGGTGAACTAACATGTGTTTCAGATTTATGGGCTGTTTAAACAAGGCTCTGGGAGGTTCTGCGAGAAGATTCTTGGTATAAACTTGTAGAATTTTTAAACCTTCTTTCAGTATGTTGTTTAATCTCTGTAGGCCTGGGTAATGATCAATGAACAAAAGAGATGGACAAGTTATCTTTTTTTCTTGGTTGTAATATTTGTCTTCTGTGCCAAATGAATTTAATTCCTAACCAGTTTCTCAGGATAAATACAGATGTCAATTTTGTGGCTAAATTCATATAGTTCACTCTCTTTAGAACATATTTATCCTTTTGGCTCTTATTGCCTGGCTATAGGGAATGGCTAGTTTTGTATTCATAGGATGGCAGCTGTTGAAGTGGAGGTATTTTAAGTGATTTGTCGGTTTAACATGCATACCAGTTTGTATTTTGCCGTCCCTTAGACCAACCTTTTATGCGTGTTGTGTGGTCAATAACTGGTATTTTACAACTTTACTCAACTAGAAAAGGACTTAAAACACTTTTTTAGTTTTTTTAAAAAATATGTTTGTTTCTCTAGCTCTTACGAAAAAATTAGTTATGTTCACTGTTACATTACCAAAAGAAAATCATATTGGTTTGAAAATGAGTGAATTCTTACATAATATTAAATTTTACGCATGTCTATATTAAATTTGGATATAAGTATAGAAATTATTGATAAATTCTAATGAATCTTTACAAAAATGGATCATACATGCTAAATTTTAAGTCAATATATTTAAAACAATATTTTTTTGAAAAAGTTTGAGACCTTTTAAAATTTGAATTTTCTTTTAAATAGCTTTTTAAAAGTACTATGCAGCAAAAGAGATGAAAGTAAATATGTAATAAGCAACTTTATAAGTTTTTTTTTTTTTAATTTTTTTTTTTACAAAAAGTGATAGCAAAACATATATTGTGACAGTACTCAATTTTAACGATCTCATAGAAAATATTGGGAACCTCTGTTAATATTTTAAGACTTCTTAACTTTATGAAAATTATTTTAAAATGAAAACTTCAGTATTCGTAATCATATTTCTTTAACCAAGTTTTTGTAGACTTGAAAAGATTTTCCCCGAGTGAAAGGTATAGAAAAATCAGTGTAGCTGTAGACTTTCCTGTGAATGGCCTAGACATGTCTCAGTATGCTGCTCAGTCTCATACAAAAGCTGAATATAATCTCTATGCAGTGGCTAATCACAACGGAACTGCATCATCAGGTCATTATACTGCGTACTGCAAACATCCTCATTCTGGTCAATGGAATCAGTACAATGATGGCTGGTATGTAGTGTGTTTTTGTTTTGTAAAATGAAATTGTAAAAGTTACAAATATCATTTTCTTTGATTGTTTCTATAAAAGAAACATATACACATTATTAAACATTCATTAATTATATTTTTTAACATTGTTTAATTATATGAACAATTATTTTTAATAATTGATCTCAGGTGTAAGTTCTTGTTCTTTTGAATTTTCCAAACATCCTGATAATTATTTAAAAATATATATATATATATATATAATGTGGGAATGTGCTTTTAGGACAAACTATAGGCTAATAATAGGCTTTACATAAATTGGGGCCTAAAAAAAATTTTTTTACCTCTAAATGTGTAAATAGTAAGCCCAATCTAGTGATACATAGTTTAAAAAGTAAATAAAAACTGCTAAACCGGAGTTCGCTATGTTACTTCTATCTAAAATGATACTCACTTGAAATCTAAAATTAGAGTGATTACAGTTGAATCTTGATAGTCTGACAAGCCTCCATCAGTGCATATTTCTGATAATGAAATGATGAAGAGTGATGACAACCCAAATAATGGCAGTGATATGATTGAAGAGGTTGTGATGCATATGTCTACATACTTTTTCACCTGTGACGATGCTTTGTTGGATGCAGCCACTCTACCACGCTGGGCTGAGGAGAGGGGAGTCGGAATTGTAAATGTTTTTATCTTGATAAAGTGATATCTAAATCTTTCAAAACCAAAACCCAAAAGACGATTATTTTAAGGAATCAATTGTGTAAGTTTTTACACATAAGTTTTTTTTTATTTGAAATTTCTGTTTAAAATCAAAATAGAATTAATGTAATTTAAAAAATATAGGTGTTGTGAAAAATGTATTTAATATTTTTCCCTAAACTCTATTTAATATTGTTTTAAATTGTACGCTAAGTAATTTTTAATTCATGATAATCCGACACCCTTTTGGTCCCAAATCTGTCAGACTATCAAAACTCTACTTTATATCTTATTAACTTTAATGTAATAGCAGATGTTTCTTGTTGAAACTCCATATTCAAGGATAAAATAAAGCAAAAGCTTAAAGTTTCAAATATTTAATAGTATAAATGAGCTACAATTGTTTCGCCTTGCGGCATCGTCGGTTGCCCGACAATTTCAGTTGCCCGACGATGCCGCAAGGCGAAACAATTGTAGCTCATTTATACTATTAAATATTTGAAACTTTAAGCTTTTGCTTTATTTTATCCTTTTATATCTTATTCTTATTTAAGCATGTGAAATTTGAAATTGACTAACTTGTCACTCAGTATCAGGTTTACAGTTTTGTTTTCTATATTAAATGTGGTGCAATATGACATTTTGTCCTAAAGAGGTTTAAACAACAAGTAAAAATAGAAAAATGAAAATGTAATCAAACTCTTTTTAACCTTAAATAAAAATTAATGTATATAGCTCAATTTATTTATTATCGGCTGAATTTTAGTTAGGAACAACAAAATTATCTACAGTTTATGCAGTTTTTCTCTCGTCAATATTTCTTTAAAAATATTGTTTCAGTCAATATGAAAAAATGAAGAGACACCTGGTATATACATTTTCCTCTTGTTGTTTAAAAGGAAAAAAGTTCTCTGTCATTATCATCTTGATAATAAAAGAATAAGAAAAGATATAAAATAAATACCTCCTAATCCTCAAATATTTTAATAGCATAAGGTTTGGAGAAGAACAAAAGTTAGTGAAAAAAAGAAAGAAAGAAAAAAAAGAAAGAGAGGGAAAAAAAAGAAAAGAAAAAAAAGAAGAAGAAAAAAAAGATGGGAAAGATGAAAGAAAAGGATCTAACCCAAGACTATGTGAAAAACAGGTGGATATCTAGCTAAGGCCCTTTGGGATTGCTATACCTGTACTCATTACAGTAAGCCTCTGAAAGCACCTGGTGTATAAATATACAACAATGCATATAAATAGATAGATAAATAAAATTCATAGAGCTTGAAAAACACAATACAATAATTGAAAGTTCACAGTTTTATTTCATCACTTCTAAAAGTTTGTTTTCTAATATATTATTAACCTTTTCTGGACAAACTCCCAATATATTTGTAGTTAACATTTATGCAAGACATACGAATTTCCGATATATCGGAAATCTGGAAACAATGAATTTTCTGTATTGTTTTTATTCATTTTTGTCCAAAATTTTATATTTCTGACCGTAGATTACCTTCTTTTTCTTTTCTTTTTTTTTTCAAATAATATAACAAACTTTTGGGTCTGTGTGTAGGAAATAAATAAAATATATCGCTTTGTTACTAGGCAACAACAATCAGTTGATTCTATTTTAGTCTGCCTACTTAGCTACCATTGTTTGTTGTATATATTGTATTGTTTTATAGTGAGTTTTCAGTTTCTAAATTTGAAACATAAGCAACATTTTGAAGTCAATTTAAGAATAACCCTTTGAAAAATCAACATCTCTGTGTGTTTCTCCAATTTTTGGAAATAGGCTTAGTATTTAAAAATAATATGTGTTCCTAAGCTTCTACACTAGGCCTTCCACCATATAATGAGAAACTATCAATTTTTTTATTCTGTCTTATAATTTTAAAACTATTGTAACTTACTAAATTTTTCTCCTAACTGCTTGAAATTTTGGTTTTACGTACAAAGTAGCCAAATAATATAAATCAATATGAAATAAATTATAAAGATTTAAAAATTATTTTTGTTTACAGTGGAAATAGACATAAACATTTTTTTATAATTTTTATTATGAAATATTTCAAAAATATTTATAGTTTGTTCAGGTATTTTTCATTTCAAATAAATTGAAAGTAAATTTCATAAGCTTAAAAACAAACAAAATATAAGTAAAATATTTGCAGTGGTTTTGGAGATATGAGACTTTAAGTATATACATGACTTAATAACATGTGCGTTTTTATTTCCAACTGCCAAAAGTCCATGTATCAAATGTTTCTGAATACTATCCGAAAGTGCATGAGGTAGCAAATGATGAATGTTTAATCGAATGTTCATTGGCATTCACTTTAGGAGTGTTCTTTGAACACAAATCAAAAGAGAAGTATTCTAAATGAAGCAAAAAAATTATCTTTACTATCAGGTCTCTTTCTGCAAACTTTAGTTCTTTTCCAACTCTGACGCTATTAGGGTATTCGAGGGCTAAGAGTCTTTATTTTATGTTCTTTTTCCTTGCTTTATACCAGGCAGGTTTTTCACCTTCAAACAACAAGAAAAAAAATTACGTAAATATTAGCTGTACAACACTTCATAGGTTAGAATATCATACTATGAATAGTCACATGTCTATACACTTTAACAATGAAATAAATTTCTGCAAACTGTTAATATAGTTTCTAACAGATAGCAGCACAATTAGTATACAATAATAAAACTATAAAAGTTTTCAAACAGGCCTAGCATATGAAGTTGAAAATGAAAATATTAATAATCCGACATACCACTACACTGTAGCACCTACAAGACTTATAACAAGTATAGCATTAAAAAAGTTCCAATTTCTTAAGTGTGGGATACCTAACCTAACCTTTCAGATCATTTTTTAAATTTATTTTTAAATATTCTTGTGTTTTAGGGTCACCCCACAATCATCTAATGATCTGGTGTCTGCATCTGCCTACGTGCTATTCTACGAGCAAACATCTTCAACAAGGCTTTAAACCCATGAACAATTGACAAAAATATATTGCAATAGATGTGAATAACATTGGAATATATTTTATCTTTAATTTGTTATTGTTTAAGTTGGGTTTCCTTTTGATAAAGGCATGTTAAAAGAATATTTATACTAATGTATACAATAAGAAAAGGTGGAATTTTAAACTTTAAATCTTGCTTGAATCTAAACACCAGCAAAGTGTGTCACAATAAGATACTTTAGTAAATAACTTATTTATTTTGAATTTTTGCCTAGTTAATTTAAAGCACGTCTACACATTTTTTCCGTTCATTAACATTATTATGTAAGTTAAACTTAACTAAATTTAAAAGTTTACAGTTTTACTGATTAATATTTAGTTAAATAAGAAATAAACCACTGTCCTTTATTAAGAGATATATTGAGTAATGCTGGTCTAAATAATCAATTGAGTTAGGCTACTCTAAATACTCATAGAGTTAGGCTACTCTGAATACTTATTGAGATAGTCTATTCTGAATACTCAACTGTATTTTTACTCTAGTTTTTATGTAATTTATTTTATTGTGCTTTTTACTTTGAGTCTTTTAGTAAACATCAGAAATCTACAGGTTAAAATGTATTTGTTTTGTGTCGTTAATCGTTAATTTATATTTTGTGTAGTCTTTGTTTATTTTATAGTTTATTTATTGGGAAGAAGAAAGATCAAAAGTTTTATTGGATGTATGTACATATATTGTACATTTATATTATCTGTTACCACAATCATGAGATTACTCATTTTGTTTTGTTTGTTTTTATATTTAAATATTTATTTACTTATTTATTTATTCACTTGTACATAAATGTAAAGTTTACATAAAAAAGAGAAAAAATTATAACAAAAAAAGTTACCAAATGTGATATTATGTTACGACGAGAAACACGAATGAATTACAAGTAAATTAGTAATAGCCTATTGGTGTTAAAGTCAAATTTGGATATGAGCAAAGTTTCAAATCCTTTAAACATAAATATGTTGAACACATTAATTTTTAGTAATAATTACTGATGCACCAGAATTTGAGTCTCACTATTTTCGACAATCAACAAAAGAAGGTCGTGTTCGAATGTGGACTATATTTTTAGGTCACAAGGAGTGTTAAAACATGTTGTAAGTTTAGCTTTAAATTGTCAATTTAAAATTTCATTCCATTTTGCATTATTAATGTCAGAATTGTTTTTCTAGCCTTAAGTCATGCTCTTTAAAATAAAATTGCAGTTAATTTATCTGTATCAGCTCATGTTTTAATAATACTTGTGAAGCAGATTAATGATCAAATTAACAAACATTAAAAAGAAAGAAATTAGATCACAATTTGTATTAGTTATGTATTATTATATATGCACATATATTATGTATTAAATAATGTTGTATATTGTAATTTATAATCCTGTGTTTTACAGTCACAAGAAAGTTAATAATACAGTTGAATGAATTATTTACATCAAATGCTCGTTCTTAAATGCCTTGTGTTGGATTTAGAAAAATATATCTATGTTTACCTAATATCATTTTGTTTGTTTTGTTTTTTTAAGAGTTTATGTGAAGAGCATATAATTTTCCAATTAGTTATGAAAACTGGTGTTAATTTCAAACTCAGCATTTTAACACTTCCCATAGATAAATTGATATATCTACAAGGCCAATCCTGCATAGGCATATGGATATATCCTAAAAAACATATTTGACCCCATGTTAAAATAAAGTTTATTAATATTGCACTAGATGTCTTGTAAGTAATATACTACTTGTTACTCTACTCATAAAACGCTACAAAACTTGACTGGCCTTGAGAGTAAACTCTATGACCTTAAAAGCTGTATCTTTATTTTACTTAAAATTGCCTCCAATTAAATAACTTAAATAGCGATTACACCTAGTAACCAGCCACCTTCTTTTAGGGAAATTAAATCAGGGTAACACCCATTGGCCAACTTCCTTCCCTTTAGTAAAGATGAATGGGGGTCAAACCGGCGACCTACATTTCCCCTCTTAAACCTCCTTTCCTCCAGATATCTCCTGTGACCAGGCTTACTTCCAGATTGAGATTACGTCAGGTATCCTATTGAGAAATGCTACATATAACTGGGGGGGGATTAGGACAGTTGAAAAAGTTTGTACAATTTGGAAAACAAAGTTACAGATTTCAAATTGAGAAAAATGATTATTATACAGTACATATAAAACTTGATGACAGCCAAAATGTTAGTAACCTCTAGGGGAAAATGTTTATGAAAATGTCTTAATTTCCCAGCTGTGGCATAAAATAATATTCTCTTCTGTATATATACCTCAAGATGACGTTTACTAAAAAAAAAGTTTATTTTATCGACAAATTTTGTCTCAGATCTTTTGTTTAATTACCAAAAGGAGATGGAGGTCCAGTGGTATATATTATATACAAAGTGTCATGCATAAAATAAACCATAACAGATCATTAAACTCTTGATTCCTCTATAAACAGTAGCTTCTTGGCATTTTTACAGTAGCCTGGGTAGTTTGGTAATAATAAATCTGAATAAATACGCTGTTTCTATTCTCAATTAAGCAAAATCAGAAAGTTATTGGAGGAGGGGTTGTTCTTAGATCTTAGTTTTTTTTCCAGATTACTTCTTGAAAATTAACCATCATACAAAATAACTAAAGAACTTTTATAATTAAACTGCCATGATAAATAAAACAAGCTATCAATTATTGAAATTTACTAGTTATTTAGATATAAATGTCAAAGAATAAGATAATGGAATAATGCGAGAAACACAAGCTTCTCATCATATTAATGACTGTTATGTCTGAATAGATTTGAATGATTTATTGTTTTCTTTTCATCTGCAGTGAAGAGTGTAATTAAGGTTACTAATAGTTTAATTATGAGTGGAGTCTAGTTAGTAAAAAGTCTAACTGATGTATGTAATTTATTAACACTAACAACACATACGTGGTGGAAATCCATCATAAACTAAATAAACCTTTTGTCCTTACCATGACTTTTTATTGAACTGTGCGATTTATGGTTTGCACTACAGCAGTTTAAATGAGAACCTACCTACATACCTGACTAGGTGTGGCTCTAAAATAACTGAAATGATATTTAAAAAATTTCTATTCAACAAATTGTGCAGAAATTCAACAGAAATATTATCTCTTTCAATGTATTACTCAAAACTTTTATTGTTGGAAGCAATGCTGAAAGTCATCTAGTGATAGCTTTTTCATGAACTCTGTTATTTTTGTCTTCACTATATCTACTTCTTCATGAACTCGTTATTTTTGCCTACACTTTACATCTACGGACTAGAAACAGGTTCCTTTTAATGCAGATTTTATCTTTGGAAAACAAAAAGTTACTTTGACTAGTTCAGGTGAGTATAGAAGTTTTTCTAACATGCTTCGCCAAAAACCATGACAGCTCATTGTCTTGGTGCAAAATCAATTGACTATTTATACAAATTTCAGGTCTTTTTTGTTCTCACCCTTCACCAAAGGTTGTCTAATAATAAATTTAATTAACAGTTTGATCTTCAGACACCTAATCAATGTTAACAATCCCTGACTTCCGAAAAAAAACCATCATAATAGCTTTGAATTTGAACTTGCTTTGTGATTACTTTTGTCATTGTGAACTGGATCTTTCAATGCATGGATTGGCACTTGGTTTGGGGTCATATTGAAAAACCGTGATTCATCTGTTATTACATTAGGATTAATTATTATTAGGATGTTATTATTCATCTGTTTTAAAAGTTCGGATTATTTTCAAAATATTGAGAATGTCGTTAAAAAAGTTCCTTCTGCTCAGAGTTGAGTAGTCTCTGGACCCTTTTCGAGTATTTTTTGTCATGTTAAAATGGTAATAGAAAATCTATGGATCATTTTCCTTATTGATGTTAGCCAATTTATCAAATGCTCAGGCAACTTTTTTTTTTTTTTTTTTTTGTCATTCATAAAAAATGTATATTTAACATATTTACTATGTACGTCTAGTAACTATAATAAATAGTATGTTGTCAGAGCTCTGTGGTTCCATGTTGATTGGTTGGTTATTAATATTTTTACTGAACTATATAATTATAAGTATGTCGAAGGCTTAATAATCATTATTGATTTTAATAAAATCTGGTTACTATGAAAACATTTAAATTTTAGCTAAAGATCACCAAAAAGAGTAACAAAATCGTTATTATAATATATATATATTTTTTTTATTTCGGGACAACTCAAAATCTGTACACAATACAAACAAAATTTAACATTACAGCCATCATTTTTAATTTGTATGGAATGGAAATTATCTAAATCTAGATTATTTTTATTGTGACTAATTTTTTTTTAAATTGGACTTCATAATTTGTTTTTCATAATAATGTCTGTGTATCTGTAAAACATTCTCTGAGATACAGATTAATTTTGAATGACCTTAAACTTGGCTTCAAAGGATTGGAACAAAATAATTGGTCAGCAATTCCCAATAGTATCGTTTTGGGACGACTATGAAACTGTTTAATGTAATAGCAGATATTTCTTGTTGAAACTCCATATTCAAGGATAAAATAAAGCAAAAGCTTAAAGTTTCAAATATTTAATAGTATAAATGAGCTACAATTGTTTCGCCTTGCGGCATCGTCGGGCAACCCGTTCGCAGTTGCCCGACGATGCCGCAAGGCGAAACAATTGTAGCTCATTTATACTATTAAATATTTGAAACTTTAAGCTTTTGCTTTATTTTATCCTATGAAACTGTTAATAAAAATGTTTAATTTCTCAAAATAGGCTCAACCGGATTTGGATAAAAATTTGAAACTGAATATTATTGTCCCATGTCAATGTGTCTAATTGCGAATAAAAGCAAATTACGGTTCAGGATTAATTCACATAAAACAAAATTCACTTTAACTGCTAACATTAAAAACTTGATTTCAATCAAATAAGATTTACACAGAGTTTTATAAGTTAAACTCTTTTAGAATTTTAAAACATATTTGTTCAAAATATTTTTTATATAAAAGTGTTTGAAACCCTGCATCAATTTATCTCCTATAAAGAGAAAACTCAATAAAGAAGAAAAAGACAATTTTGGAGTGTCAGTTAGTAATTGAGTGTGTGATAAGAAGTTAATGTAATATTTTGTCAATATATTTCTATTTAATAACAACACTTTTATAAAGCCTTTTTTTCAACATTACATTATATGGATAACCATACTGAACTTCTTTGTTACTAACTTATAATTTAATAGCTATTACAAATATAAAAGATTATATTATTAGTAATATAACAAGTACCGTAAGTGGATATTTGTAGTAAGACTGTCTTGTCTTATACTATATGTTGACTCTCAAAACTACTTGCTCTTAAAGCTAGGGTTTCCAAGATCAAACCAGCATCAATTGTCCAAAGTACAGTTCGACTAAACTAAAGGGTTGGTCAGACTTAAATGACGTTTGGCTTCAGCTCGCTGTTACCATATTTGGGCTCACTTTTGCATAGCACTCTCTCTCTCTCTAAAACTAGAAAATAGCAACATTGAATATCCAGTGTTGCCTAATACGAGCTTGTAAAAGTGGTCAATTTCCATCAATAAAACAAGCAATTTGTGTGCTAATTTGCTACTTGCCTAGAGATATTTAATACTTTCTATTATGTGTACTATTTGCATTCATTGTAAGATTTAGTCACATTTTCGCCAAATTAACAAGAATTGAAAATGATTTACTACTACTCACAATTAATTGTAAAACTACTTAAATTTTTCATTATTACTTTTCGTTCCCCACGTTATAAACATAAAATTTTATTTTTTGTTTACAAATTAAAATACTTTCTTCTTTAACTGCAGTTAAAAGATGAAAATAAGACAAATTTAAATAAGATATTAAATTTGAATTTACTATATTTCACCATTTGTATCCATAAATCTAAAATAAATTTCACGGAATTAATATTATTTTTCATAAACCAAAAACGGCAACAGCATTAAGTATTGAGGTAGGGTTTTTAGCTCAATTTGGTAAACATTTCTATAGTCCTCATAAAACACTTGAAATTAAACAAGAATTAAATTAAATGAAGTAGAAATAAATAATTTAAATGCCATTAAGGATGCGTTACACTCTCCGAATCAAATATATAATAAGGGCAAAATGACTATTTCAAAGCCTGTTTACTTAGTTAACATACAAATATAGAAATGTGATCTAGAAATAAAATGCACAATTTTTATTTTTAGTAGGAGCGTCAGTCATCCCTCCCCATCCCGTTTCTGAGAATATCAGCCAACCTGTCAAATACTTCACTCTGTTGATGAGGTTATTTGTGTTAGGGTGCTTTTAATTTTCAGTGGTATAGCCTACCTATGAAATGTAATATAAACTATTAATTAGTATTAATATTTTACTTAAGGATTTAAAGTGGACATTCGAGAATAAATAATTACTTTACCTACACTGAGTTGTTTGCGTGTCGTACCGAGAATTCAGAGTCACAGATCAACAGTAGTTTCATCACAGTTGAAAAAGAAGACCAAATTTCAGCGGCCAAGCAAGTCAGTAATTCATAACGTATAAATATTACTTGTCGAGAATAATGCTGAAGTAAGTACCTATTGTCTTCTACGTGTACATTGATTCATAAAGGCTTTCAGCAGATGAAAGCAATTAACAGCAAGGAATTATATACATTCAGTGAAGTGTTACTGAAAAAACAACAATCATTGTGAAGTAAAACTTAGCAAATGTGCAAGGAATATGTGCTGCAGCTTGCGGTATAGGGTTGTCTTCTTTTCACAAAATTGTATGGTGTATCTTCATTTTGTAAGGGTAAAAATTTGTGAAACTTCATCACCTTTCGTATGGAGCTATATGAAAATCCAGTGGCTGCGATATATTTCTAATCGAATTACTTGGGTTTGCTTCCACTTGACCTATTACTTCAATTTGAGTTAAGTCATCCACTACACAATTTACAACCCATTTTTTATTTACTACAGAACCAGTTTCAAGGAATTTTTAGACCAGTTTTACTACATAATTATGAGAAGTTTTTACCAGTGTACTTTTCATTAAAACTTCTCGCTGTTCCATGGATGTACTGATTTTGGGAACCAAACATGAGAATTATTTCTGTTCTTTCCTGTAATGTGAATACCATGGTTATTGTTAACTGCTTTACACAATTTATTAAGAAACCAGTGAATCACACACACAATGAAATGAATAACAGTAGTCTTTCTGCTAGCAGTAATTAACAAACTACTCATCAACTACAATATCTAAAATAATATCTCTGAGGGGTAAGATAATAATGCCAAAGTCTCATTCGTGTTTATTCTTGCTGTAAGGAAATGAAAGCTACTTTTTAACCATAAATTTAAATTCAGTTTCTGACCCATAAATACTTCAAGAAAAATAGCAGATTTTTATAAACTAATAGTGTTCAGTTTTGCTACAATTTGAGAACGAATAATACAATTTTAGCTTTCTTTCTTTTTTATGCCCAATAATTTAATATATCAAAACCGATTAAAGATTTTTGAGTTAAAAATAGTTTCAAAAGCATGTGACTAATCATGTGTTATGTATATAGTATTTTGGTTTTTTAAAGAAAGGTCTATTGTGTATACTTCAAGTGAAAAGTAGGTGAATTTTAAAATTACCATTTTTTTCCTGTAACGAGAACGAATTAACCAATATCGGTTTCATTTGTCCCAAAATGTATCTTTTGTTATGCACTTTAATTTGATGTATCACAAGCCATAGATACCTCATTAAAGATTTTTGATTTAGGAGAAGGGGTGATTTCAGATTTTGTACATATTGTTTTTAAGGTTTCCTCTAAAACTAAATAGCTTTCTTGTAAACATAATTTCAATATCTATCTCTGTATATTCAATAATAGGAGGTAATAATGCAATTGTACAAAATTGCGTTTGTCATCCTAATGAACGAACGCATCGGCCGTTTTTATTTTCTAACCACAGAAATTCATCATTTTTAATAGGCTTTCATTTGATATATCACAAGCCATTTGTACCCATTAAAGGTTTTTGGGTTGGGCGAGGGAAAGGGGCTGATTTTGAATTTTGTACATATGGTTTTTAAGGTTCACCCTAAGGGTAAATAATAACTTTCCTGTAAGTATAACTTGAATATGTATCTCCGTATTTTCAATAATAGAGGTGAACACTTTTTTAAAAAATCACCGGGTATGTAAATTTAAACTCATTAACATAGTGAAAACAAAGCGAGTATAACTGCACATAGAACCTGAAAGTGATAGGGCTGCCAGTTTACACGTTTTGACAATAGAGCCAGCCAATACGGCTGGCCAGGACTATAGCTGTGCGTGCAGACCAGACTCTACAATCCGGGCGTAAATGGAATACAGCCACATCGCTCGCACATCAATAATTAAATGATTTTGTGTTACTAGTGAGTTTATGCTTGCACCTTCATTGTGATATAATACAAAAATGAACATTGGCAATATGCTCCAAAAGAATGAAAATGGAAGGGCCTCATGATATAAATACAAGGCCCCTGCCTTGTATTCATGATATAAATACAAGGTCCCTGCCTTTAGTATTTGTATCACAATTGAAAATCTATTATTTTCTAAATACAGTAATGAATTAAGCATCAGGTCAATGTAATCTTATAAATTTACAGCTAAAATTTAACATTATCAAATAATATATTGTGGTTTTAAAGTTATTTGTTAATGATGGATTGTTCATATTAATAATATAGTTTAATCGGACAGTTGCCATCATTTGTGTAAATGAAAACTAATATAGGCTACGACGTTTCGAGAGTATAAATCAACTTTCGTTATCAAGTATGAAATTAAAACTTGAGAGCGTAGGACCTTGTTAGTAACTAAAACTCCATTTAAATTGTAGTTCTTTTGATATACTCTAAAGTTTTCAATTTCCGCTATAATTGTATTTTTAATATGGTTTAATCGGACATTTGTCATCATTGTGTATGCAAACTTATACACGAAGTTTCGAGAGTATAAATCAACCCTCGTTATCAAGTGTGAAATTGGAACATAAAAAAGAAAAACACCAACATATCCCAGTAACCTAGTACCATGTTAGAAACCAAAACTATATACCGGTAATCTAAGAAAATAACTCAAACCTAAAACTAGGCATGATTAATCAAAAACTAAATACAAACGTGATCAGATAAAACCACAACACACAGGTCAACACTATACAAAGGACGGCAAGCAACTGACTGTAAGCGTAAGGGAAGTCAAGAGAAAGTTATCACAAATGTTTGGTAAACAACCTTTTGCCCCCACTTTCAAGAGTTAGTGTCTTCGACCGCGCCATAATTTCCACGTTTTTGTTTAAACGGCAAAATTTCAACCTTATTTAAAGTAGAAGAATTTTTATCTCCAATTTTTAATTCAATTTTTAGTAACGGGAGCCATAATGGCTTTATTTCTAAACTAGCAATATATAGGCAAGACAAAAGACCTCTAAATGTAAGAATTAGTGAACATAAAAAAACACGCGATTAAGCCTAACGGATAAATCGAAAATATCGGAACATATTTGGGCCGAAAATCACAAATTTAATTGGGAAGAGGCAAAAATAATAGGGAGGGGGAAAACTTATATAAACGAAAACTAGTTGAAGCCTCATATATAAAGCTACCGGATAATCCTATCATTGAAGAAGTAAATGAGCCAAATGAAGAAGTAATCCAGCATTATCTTAAAATATATTGATTTCTACGAATGAAAGCTCTGCAACATATTTTTTTCCTTGTTTGAAGGTGAAAAATCTTTCGGTCATCATAACCTTTAATAGCGTCGAAAAAGAACACATGTCGATCAATAAAACCTGATAAGAAAGAGGAAAGACAGAGGAATCTAACCCAAGGCTACTAGAAAAACTGTATAGTTCCAAAGCTAGGGTGGCTAGGCAATAAACGAAATGAACTTTAACAGCTGTTGACTTCATACAAAAAACAATAATAATACTGTGTCGTAACGGATATAGATAGGCCTTCTAATATCTTACATCACATTGTTTTTATGTTCTTCTGTGTCTAAGTAAGTTTTACAATCTTTTTGCGCCATTTTATTTCAACGGAAGTTTTGTAGTATATCATCACCATGCTGTGACGCTGTTACAGAGATATTTGTTCAAAAGTGTAATTTGTGTTGATAGTTGAACAGGGCCAATAATTTGGAGGTGGGAGTAAGGGAATTGAAATGAGGTCTCTTTTTAATATCTCACATTCCTATATATTAGTTTCTCGAACTAATATAAAAAAAGGAGTCTTCAGCACCATAATGTTTGTCTATACTTTGGGTCCAACAAAAGTTATCATATTTAGATTTATTTTTATTTTTTGTGGAATGTACTTTTCACGGGTTGCACAAATTTGCTTAATTTTTATTGACTATTTTAGGGACCTCTAATCTGTAAAAAAATCAAAACCATCGAAAAATTGTCATTTAAAAATAATGTGGAATAACTATTTTGTCTAAATGTTTTAGAGAAAAATAGTTTCTTTTAAAAGTTATTTTTAATAGAATTATCTAAAAGATCCGATAATACCTATCTTTAATGGGATCGTCATATATATTACAAGTTTAACCATGGTACGTACCCAGCGACATCATACAATCTAAAACGAGAAGAACCTCTACATGTTTAAATGGACAGGTTTCATCTGAGCTGTGAGCTGCGCGTGGAAGGGAGGTACAAGTTTGTAGTTCGAGGCCGCGTGGGGATAGAGGCATTGTAGGGGAAACAGTCGGCGCCGACTACTGTCCACGATCCAGCGGTCTTGCAGACATCGTTGTTAGCACCAACACCCAACACAGACTGAGGCGACCGCTGCCCCCACCACCTCACTGCTGCTTAGACCACGCCTAGACCCACTGCGCACCCAAACTCCACAGCTCAGATGAAACCTGTCCATTTATAATGCTCAATTGTTGGTCTCTTGGGCCTTGTAGGAAAAGTTGTATTGGTAGATCAAGGTATCTTACACAGTATAAGCGTATAGGGTTAAGTTTGTTTAAAATAGTTATTACTATTTTCGTGACGTCGACTAGGCTCTAACGGCCTCGTAGATCTGTGTATATGGTATAACTGTTTACTTTCACTTGGTTTGCAATCAGTGTCTCCGCACTGGCGGCCTCGAAGCTAGGCTACATATGGGAAAAAGCTTCCCCTCGCTACACTCGTGCCGGAGATCAGGGTTCGAAATTACATTTTTAACAATAACTTCATTGTGTCATCGTAGAGATGTGGGGTTGGTACCACTGCATTCATGGAGAATTGAAATTTGTTAATTTGTATCTAATTCAGTGTGTTTAAAATGTCTGTCATTTTAATATTTTGAATTCGAATTATCTGAATTTCAATAGGGTTCTATAAGAGCACACTATAGTACCGTATACCAAATTTTATGTTCCTCTCGTATTTTGGTTTAAATTCGTCGTTAATTCAGTTATCATGTTTATGAAGTAAAGGTTTTTGCTTCTCCTGACGGTAATATTTTTGTATTTTTCTTGAAATCAATGATATTAGAATTTGAAAATAATATTGCAAATAACAGATCTCTTGATCTAACAAAATTTTCCTAAATTGAACTTTTAAAAAACAATATAGGGTAATAATTAAGGAATTTAAATTAATTCCTTAATTTTTTTTTTTTTTTTAGAACAAAGTTATAAATATAATAAAATTTATTGTAAACCGTGACGTTCATTTTTAAGTTTAGTTACACTACCCCAATAGTGTAACCCCCTCCACTCCACCCCTCACCAATGTTTCCTACAAAGCTAGGCCTAATATTAATGACTTTGTAATTGTTTTCCCCCTCGTTTTAAGGGCAAAAAACCTTTCGGTCATTATCGCCCTATGAAAAAGGGGGGAAAAAAAAAAAAAAACAAAAGACACCTAGTCCTCGCATACTCTAATAGCGTTAGTGTCGGTAAAGAACAATAGTTGATCATGAGAGAACAGATGGGAAAAATTAAAGAGGAGGATGTAACCCAAGACTACTTGAAAAAATGTGTAAATTCAGCCAAGTTCTCTCGGAATTGCCAAACTCGACTTACTAAAGTAAGTCCATGAGGATAATATACTCACTGTAAATGAACCCCTGAGGGTGAAGGCAATGTAATGGTAAACAAGTTTTCTAAAGTGTTATTAATTCGCTTAGTTCACTTCTGTTTTATTTTACATGTGGGAGATACAAACCGATGACGAAATCAGGTTCAGCTCTTAAAAAATCGATAAATTCTAATGACATCAAATTTAGTTGAAAAACATCTAAAAAGACTGGAAGAATGCTATAAAACTTATCATACAGTATGTCTGTTGAGTGGATATGTTTTTGCGTGAGTAGTCATATTTTGTGCACACTTCGCAATTTTGAAGTAACTAGGCCTACTGTTACGAAATTCGGTACGACTGTACCAACTACCAACGCTATAAACTCTATTGTCGGACGAGACGATTCTGTGTTGAACGTTTCATTGTCTTTAAAAAAAGATTTAATTTTAATTTTAGGCATTAACTCACAAACGGCCATACTTATTAACCCTTTCAGACCCAGTGTCCTCTGCAGAGGACATCACATTTAGTGAATTTTCTATTTTTTCGTAACATTGTTTGAACATTTGAAACCTAATGTCCTGTCTGGAGGACTAGTTATGAACACAAAAATAACACTACCTGCTCATTCTGTTGGATTTTCTCTCAACTACATCAAAAATTCTGAGCCTTTGCATAACATCAGATTGCCTCCTTGACATTGGCCATGACAAGGCCTCATATGTTTGCAATAAAATACCAACTAAACAATATTTTCTGAACTCTAAGTATATTTTTGTGATCATTAGTGATCTGTGGATCATTTTATGCAGTTGGCATAAATTAAAGTTTGAAAATAAAGTTTCTGGATTTTTTTGTATGTTGATGTCCTCTGTACTGGACACCGGGCAAATATTAAAGTTTGCGATCTATTTTGACACAGCTGTTCGAGTAATCAGACTTCACTGACAACTTGTTGCTGTGAATATAGAACAATCTAAAAGAGTTATATAAACAGAAAAATGAATGACAAAGATATTTTAGACATTCTTTGGACGGAAATATTTCTGATATTGATTATTTGAGTGATAGTGACAATGAACAAGTTGATGTTAGTCTTCTTTTCGGTGATGACAATTTTAGGTTAGGAAGTTATTTGAATGAAGAGTATAATGCTTTTCCTAGGTTAGGCCTAATTGACAACGAAGAAGAATGTGATGCTACTGACTATTGAAAATTGAATGTGAAAATGTATATCAAGGGTATATCCCTATGGAATAAAAATTTATGCTTTATCTGGCAAGTCTGGCCTTTTGTATGATTTAATTTATATCAAGGGGGAACAACAGAAATTCACCCAGGACTTCTTAATTGCTTTGGTCAGGATCCAGCAGTTGTCATGCATTTAGCTACTCAAAATCTCCTTATAGGAAATCATTCCTTGTTTTTTGACAACTACTTTTCATCCTATATCATCCTACTTTCATCCTAATTGTTTGAAGCACTGAAATATCATAATATCAAAGCTGCTGGAACTGTAAGACTGAATCGCTTTGGAAATCTCAATAAACAGAAAAATATTGATAATCGACCTCTTCTTAGAAATGAAAAAGAACTCAAGAAATGTGGTAGAGGTACTATCGACGAGATCTAAAGCACTGACAAACAGGTTGCATTGGTGAGTTGGTATGATAACAAATGTGTCAATCTTGGATCTAACTTTATCGCATCTGGCAATCCTAAAGATATTGTAAATAGAATTACATAATTCTTTTTACATCTAAATTATCTATTTCGCTACTTTAAGGAACGCCCATTGTCCTCTGTAGAGGACATATCTGTAAAATGATATTCAAATAATGCAAAAAAATAAAAATGGTCAAAACATCATTAAAATACTTTTAATAAAACATATTTGAAAAACAAAATTTTTTTTTTCTCAAAAAAAAAAATTGGGTCTGAAAGGGTTAAAATAAGTAGGACCTCGATAATTCGAAGCTGTAGGGTGTAGGTGCAAAATTCGAGTTATCGAGTAACCAAGGTTCGAGTTATTAAGATAGAAACAGCAAAATATTGAAATATTAAGGTTCGGTATTCACCAGTAAAAATGGCTGTGTAACCTCTATAGCACGAACCTACGAAAGTCCCTTTATCTAAATAGGGTGACCTGTTAAAAATAAAACATAGTTTTTAAACATTATGAACATTTTATTGTACAGTCTTTAACTACATAATGTAATGTACAGCAAAGATAATTATAACACATAATCAACAAAAGTTTTAAAAAATTTGTAACTAGCCATCGCTATCGCGAAAGTTTTTGTGCATAGTGACTCTGTGAACTGAATGGCTTTTTCTTTTAAAATAGGTACCGATATAGGAACATTCCTGTCATGGCACTATTTTAACCATTTTAAGACACATTCATCGACGTTTACGACACTTTTCACCTCTTCGTCTTGTTTAACATATCCTCATACTTTCCCTGATTTAAAAAAAAT
Organism: Aphrophora alni; assembly: GCA_963513935.1. Classification (NCBI taxonomy): domain Eukaryota; kingdom Metazoa; phylum Arthropoda; class Insecta; order Hemiptera; family Aphrophoridae; genus Aphrophora; species Aphrophora alni. The sequence goes on along the minus strand of OY740765.1, from coordinate 41,688,880 downwards.
TGTTGATAGCGTGTTAGCCGGGATACCGAATTCCTTGGCTATGTTACTTTTCTCTTTTACACCTTCATCGACTACCTTAATCCTCCATTTCCCCTCGAACGTCAAAGTTTTTAATTTGCGCTTCACAGACATATAACGACTGACGCGCACAAACCACATAATACAGGAGAGTATTGAGGTGTGAGGATAGTGACTCATTTCCTCGTTTGTTGTTGATCTAGATTCTAGATACAGACTAAGGGGAGCCTTTCATTTTAAGACTTGAAAGACAGTCGCCAACTTCGAGTAATGAGGGCGTTCTGAGGTGAATTCGACTTCTAGAAGTTCGCAATTATACAAATTCGAGTAACAGAGGTTTTCTAATATGATTACGAGTCATGGGCGTACCCAGCGAGGGGCAGGGGGCAGCTGCCCCCCTGGAAGCAAAAAAATAAATCTTTATTATACATTTTGTTGCTGGAATTTAATACAATTCTTGAAATAACTATTTTTATAATCAATTGTATATTGAATGACCATGGCTTGCCCCCCTCCCCTAGTTTTGATCCTGGGTACGCCCTTGTTACGAGTAGCTTAAAATATGACTTATCAAGGTTGTATTTTTTAAATTCCACTTATTGAGGTCATTTTAGAATTGAGTGTTTATGGAGAGTTCAAGGGGATTTGAAAAAATTCCATATATCAAGGTTCGAGTTATTGAGATCCTACTGTAAATTATACACAAACATTGTCTGTTACTTTCGCTACATTCATCTAAAATAAAAGAAATATTTTCGCAAAAATGTACCGGTTAAGAGCTACCGGTGAAAATTTGACCATCAGTCTTAGAAGGTAAAATATATCCAAATCCGCCGCACAATATAGATAATTTTGTTGTTTCTTGTTGTTTACACCTCTCGGTCATCATCGTCTTGTAAAAAGAAGAGAGAAATGAACATAAAATAAAGACTCATAGTCATAGAATATTCTAATAGCATCAGAGTCGGAAGAGAACAAGAGTTGATCAAGGGAGACCTGATATGAAAGATCAAAGAGAGACTAACTCAAGACTATGTGAAAAAAGGCGGATTTCCAAGCCCGTACTAACCTGTAGCCTCTGAGGGAGCGATATAGATAAAATGTTGGTGAAATGTGAAGGGTTTGACCCAAATCAATGTGTTAAATAGTTCGTAGTAATAGAATATTGTGGTTTGTGAAAAATTTTAAAAATAAGACAAATAACAAAACGTGACTTCATATTTCACTGACATTTGATTGAAATTGCCCGGGGCTATCGATAATGATATATTTTGACTTCCAAGACGATGCCCATGGAGTAATAACGTTAAATGTTTTGTCCCCCTCCCCCTGCTTCTAATTATTGAATAGGGAACATAAATTAATAAAACTGTTTGATAATCGTTGCAATAAAAGCTTTTGTTAAGCGTCTGAAATTCTGCATTTATCAGTGTAAATATCTCAAAAGTGAACTAATGTACTTTATAATACTTAACTAATAATACTTTATTATGAATAATAATTATAATTTTATGTTTGGGCGCTTCAGCAGAGCCCAATCGCTATAATTGTCGTTCATTTTACTTTTTGGCCTAAAAGTCTCGTTTGGAATTTTGAGATGATGACGTTTTTTGTTTAGGGGTTTGAACAAAATTATCAAAATCGTTCTAAACGATATTGAGAAAATTTAAATTTAAATTTCATGGTAAGTAGGCTACCCTTAAATTTTAATCAACTGTAATGAGCTACATTTGTGGAAACCTCAATAACTAAATGAATAAAGTGATTTTTTTTGTGGAAAATTGTCTTTTCATTCACTTGCTTACTCAAATTTTTAGTTATAATAAAAAAAAAATTGCCTCAATATATGGCTAATGCATGCTCTACATACTAAAATTTGATCAAAATTTGTTCATATGTTTGGCCATGGGCGTACCCAGCGAGGGTACCCCCCCTGGAAGCTGCCCCCCCTGGAAGCAAAAAATAAATCTTTATTATACATTTTGTTGCTGGAATTTAATACAATTCTTGAAATAACTATTTTAATAATCAATTGTATATTGAATGACCATGGCTTGCCCCCCCCCCCCCCCTAGTTTTGATCCTGGGTACGCCCTTGTGTTTGGCCATATGTCATTGCACAGTAGGCAGACATGTGATTTAAAAAAAAAAAAAAAAACACTTCCGGACATATGGGATCTTAAAAAGAGAATTCTTGTTATTGAATATTCCCCTAAATTAAACTTTCCTTACACTACCATATAGGTCATATCATTTGAGCAATAACATAAAACGTTGTTTTGATCCCAAAGGACAAATAAATATTAATTGAGTTGTGAACAAAAAACAAAATCGGATAATTTATTACAACGGCAACATCTGCATTTTGCACCATTTCATTAGCAAAAGTTTTTTGTTTGCCATTATAGTAAAAAATATAATTCTATCGGATCAAAAGGCAAATGAATCTAGTTTGATACCACGGAATAATTTATGGTAATCGTGAACAAAATTACATGTTCAAAATATTTTTAGTGATTGAATAACAATGACTACAAAGTTGAAACAGATTTCTTATCAAGCTTGGGAGGAAGTAAAGGAGAGATAGAGATAGCGGATGAAGTAGGAACTTCCTACAGGAGGGGATGCGATAGACGAAAAGATAAATACTTACTTTATGATTTCAAAGTGGTTTGTGCTTGCGAACGAGAAGGCAGCGTTTGTTGTCTCTAAGTGTAAGCTGCTTTTAAACTAACCGACGAAAGGAAAGGATTTTTTATTTTATATTCCCCCTCTGGCCTTGAAACAAGTGACAACGAATGGCATACTTGTGATTGAGTTTGCTAACAAGTGTTGAAAATTTAACAAAGGATTCTACAGCCTGGTGAGTGAATTGGGAATTATTATAATACAGTAACATTGCAAACACCTGTTTATTAGCAAATATATACATATTAAAGTAAACAAATATAAATAGCAGTATACTTTTGTTTAATTGAAAGGTTATGGATTTTATCTTCTGAAAACTTTTTAGATCATATTAATTTCAATAATTTTTAAAGTTACAAAATTATGGACAAAGTTGCACGTTTTTAACCTCCCTTATTGAAAACTATTTAATTGTTTTAAATAGACTAGGAAAAACAAGTTCAACTTTGTGGTTGATTACCAAATTTCAAAGATTTTCTTTATTGTACAGATAGCTTTAATGTAGTTTCATTTGTAACCGCCTATATCCGTTTCCTAATTAATTTATTTAATGTTTCTCAAAATCAACTTTTAAACTTTGAGGTTAGTAACTAGTGTTTAGTACGCTATGTTTTATCAATTGTGAATGAACTGTTGTGTAACTATACTGAAATAAGCTTGATAAATATTTTATTGGTTAATTTTTTTTTAAAATAAAAAAAACAGGATTAAGTATTTACGGAAACCATTTTTCTGCTGATCTAATCCGTCGTTTTGTAGGCATGTGATAAATGAAGAATTAAGAGTAAGAGTGTAATCTTGGGTCATTGAACCTAACAGCTACTAGCTTTGGTTAAAAAGTATATAGGTCTTATATCTATCTATCTATCTGTATGTATGTATGTATGTATATATATATATATATATATATATATATATATGCATGCTAATACGTTCTGATATGAATAAAGACCTATGAACTTTAACAAGTTGTAATCTTTGTATTAGAGTTTGTTGAATAAATTATGTTTTTTCTATTCAATAACTTGCAACTGTGTAAATGTGTCTATGCTCTTAAGCTTTACACAAAAACAAAACAACATAGGCCTACATAGTAAAATGATGTATTTTAAAACATTGTAACTACCTATTTAAAGTTTGTAACCTTATACAACTTATAGTGAAAGTAAAAATAACATTTATTTGAGGTATCTAGGCTATCTCAGTAGGCCTGGATCTTACAAAAGAAAAAATAAGTAGTCATAGGTTAACTCTTAATTTAGTATAGGTCAACCTAAATAATAATTTGATAAAAATTATTTGTTCAGATAATTTGTTTGTAGACCTAATTTCTTTTGTGTGATATGTAGGATTTTCTAACTGATGAAAGGGATTTAAACATTTAAACATATAATCCACATAATAAAGTTAGGTTTGTTGTCTCATCCTCCAAATAATTTATTTCCTTGGGTTTAATTTTTTACATTTCCAGTTATCAACTGACTGTTGTAAATTTATATAGAAACCATTTAAAAAAAAACTGATGTTACAGTCTTCCTAATGAGATGGGATTTATGATGTTCTTGCAATGGATCTAGGATAGTAGCCCATTAGTGTTTTCCCTACTTTGGTACTTTGGTACTTTAGTTGGTACTTTGGTACTTTCTTTGTTTACAAAGAAAGTCATAACTTTTTTTGCAATTTTTTTATTTAACATGTTCTATAGGCCTACATACCTTATTTCTTAATAATAAAATAACTTTTCAACATGGAGCTAATTTTTTCACGGTGAAAAAAAAAACATAATTTCAACTTTTCCAGTTAAGGTCCATTAAGTGAGTTACACATTAAAATATGTATGTAAGCGAATTTTTACCTTACAAGGTTAAGGACCTTACTTAACCTACGCGTAAATTTGTAAAAAAAAGAAGTAAATTGTGCGTTATTTCCCAAGCGGTCATCCATCCAAGTACTAACTGTGCTCAATGTTGCTCGACTTCGGTACTATATAAATGCATTGAATTCTGTAGTTTTGAAATTGTGATTTTTGTGTGAAAAAATTAGCTCCGCGCTGAAGACTTATTTTATTATTAACAAATAAGATATATGTTCAAAAAAAGCAAAAAAAAAATGGGTCTTTCTTTGTAAAAATTACCGCTACTTCTATATTGTCCCACTTTTTAAGTCTGATTTTATTATTAATGAAACAATATAATAAAACAGAGAAACACTTGTATTGTTTGTGAGAACTATTCATTAAACTGCTTTCAATAGCTGATTTGGATATGCATAATTTAGGCTACCGATAATATTTTCTTCTGAGTAATTATTGTTCTGTAACTCAAAAAAAAATTTGTAATTAAAGGGATTAATTAGATATTTTCATTTTCTATATAGGGATGTTGTAGATCTAGATTATTTAAGTTAGGGTAAAAAGTTATGGTTTTGTGAAAAAATTTAATTTTGAAATATTAATTTGTAAGTCTTTTAAATAGTGGATTGATTTTTACAAGGCCTACTTACTATCTGTAATCTTGTGAGAGAATGGAGTTTGAATGGTTTTGGTCAAATTTGTTATGCCTCTGTGTATATAATTTAGGCTTAGGTTTTGTCGACTTTAGTTTAAAAAATATATTTTCAAATTCGGATGGACAGCAATCCTAATAGGAAAACTCTCAAGAAGTTGAATAGTTTATAATTTAAGTTTATATTAGGATGAAAGGTTTCAATTATATATTATCCATTAATCTGTTGTCTCTCATTACAAGGCTTCTTTGTCCATGTGGAATTTATAATTCTACAAAGTTGAGGTTAGCTAGGTTATGTGTAATTTTGTGCTACTATATTTGTTTCCTTCCGTTTTTGTTATTTATGACAACATTGATGATGTCAGCTTTTGTACAATTAAATAAATATTGTTAAATTGGTTAAGAAATAAATACATATGCAATTATTGGTTAATATACAGGAAATAAGGACAATAATGATAGAATAGTCATGATCTGGTTTAATCAGATCAAACTTTAAAATGCTGAAATTTTCTCACTGTTCTTTGTTTTGATAATTGGTTGGATTTTTCAAGATTTGGTAATTGTCATGTAGGGAATTCTTCAAACTATTTATAAGGTTCTGACATTAGGCTGATGATGTGATTCTGATTTCAGTTAAGCCTACTGGGTAATTTTAGTAAAATTTGAAAGAAATAAACAAAATTTTATAAAATCTGATATAACACCAAAATTCCTGGAAAATTGTGAATTATGAGGACAGATAGTCACCCTTTAAGGCATAACTAATTTACAGGCCAAACTCCTGGAGGATTAATTCTACTAATTTCATTATATTTGACTGTATTTGGGCTAAGTTTATCTTAATTGTCTGCTGCTAGTTGGGATTTAAAAAGTCATTGAAAGAAGTGAGATAGCTAATAGCAGTCTCTAGATTTACTTTTTTCTGTAATTTCTATTTTGACAAACTTGTCACTATGAAACTGAAGCATTGATTGTAACTAGGGCATTTTGTTTTATTGAAGCAAACAATAGTTTATTTATTTTCATTTTTGTTGTTAAATATTATTTGCAATCATATAGAAAGCATCAAATTTACAATTAAAAAATTATTAATATTTTAAAACATTTAATAAAAAAAAAATAAAAAAATAAAAAAATAAAAATAAAATGCACTGTGCTTATTTTAAAGTTACGGAAATTAATAAAGTGAGAGCATCCTACTATTGTATGTGAAACTGCTCCAAGGAACATGGTGATCATATGGAGGATCCTTTTATTTCGTGATGTAGGGTGTACCCTACATCACCAAATAAAAGGATCCTGACAACAAGTGTTGTCAAAAACTCCTTTTAGAGGCCTTCTTTTCTTGAATATTTTCATGTATAGGTTTTTTGGGAATTTATTTTTCAACAAAACACAATGCAGGTATATTTTTAGACTTGTCAAGTCTGTTTTCCCTAAGCTGTATAATTATAATTAAAGATAGCAAATTGTTTGAAAGATATATGTACAGGGAAGTGTGAGAGTATAACTTACTCAATTCCCTTGAAAGCGGCTTTGCAAGAGTCCATGTTTGTATCCTCTGACAAGCCTTACAGCAATTTTTTGTATTTTGAATAATCTTTGCACAAATTGAACTGAAAAGTTCCCACACAATAAAACTCCATGTTAAAATATGGGTAAATATGCCCATAGGTTTCTTTAAAGTACTGAGGGTTCCGTAAGATTTTAGGTTTCATAGTATACAATTTCCTGATCATATGTTAAAAATGCTATTAATCTGGTTATCTTAGGTTAATTTATTGTTGATCACCAGACCTAATAATAATACCCTATAGTAGAAAGGTTTAATTTTTTTTATGGGGGCGTATGAGGGGAGGGGATTAAATTAAAAATGTAATATTTCACTTACTATTATATTTTGTAGTTAGCGACATTTGAAGAAATATTCATGGTTACACAAAATTTAAAAAAAGTAACTATATACACTATTTAAAACACTGGGGGGGGGGGGGGGGTTAATAGTTTTTTCAATTGGTGGAATTCTGCAAATCAGGGTGCTGAGCACAATGCAACTCCACATTTGTTGCACATATTACTGTGTCTCATGCCACTTTCTTTCCTCCTTATTAGAGTTTTTGCATAGAACACATAGTTATAATAAGCATTCGTGTGATACACCACTAAAAAAAAGTTAATTAGCCTAAAAAAAGTTGAGTTGTGGGCAGATCCATCTTTCCATGTGGTTTAGCAGTGACCTTAAATAACTAGTTGTAAAAGAAAGAAGATTCTTCATAAGAAATATAAACCAAGTACTAAGCTTTTGATCAGATCAATTTGAAGTTGTTTCTGTAGAATTTATGCAGACTGAATTAATAGAACTTATTGAGACCTGTTATAGAGCATATGTTGAGGAAGTGGAAATCATGATTCCTAGTAATATTAGTGACTTCTGGAGTTATGTAAGTGCCAGAGTCGGTAGGGTTTGTGTGTATGTAATAACTGATGGTAATATCTTAGTCAATGACATGTCTTGTATGAACAAATAAAGGGTTTTTTTAAGGGGATTGTGTTTTCATTCATATAAGTGGTTTAAAAGATCCCTCTCATCAGAGACAAATTTCAATAATGTGTTCATGTAGTTAGCCAGCCCATTGAGATGTGTGAATTGTTTGCAAAGTTTTTTTGTACATGCATTTTTATGCAGCTGTTCCACCATATTTTAAATTTAATTGGAATGTTTCTGTCTTCTTTTGTCTATGCTTTGTGATTGAAGAGAATGTCTGTGAGAAACTGAATGATCTTGATGTCTCGATGGTTTGTTGTCCAGATGGCATTTCTAAATCCCTTCATCTTGTCATGAACTCACTTTTAGTGAGTATAGATGTGGCAATTTCAAGGTATTATAGCTGGATTTACACCTTTTTTCATGCAGTCTTGGGTTAGAATTCTGTCTTTCTTTTTACCTATCAGGTGAGATCAATGAAGATATTAATCGAGGGCTCTTTATTTTCGATTTTAGTCTTTATTTTATCCTCTTTTCTTCTTCTTCTTTTTTTTTTTTTTTTTTCAGTACTATGATGACTGAGAGGTTTTTTGCCTTAACAAGAACAAAAAAATCCTTGATTGATCTATTCTCAGCCATTGGAGTAAAATATTTTTGCTCCCAATCTGACAAGTATGTTCAATAGCATCCATTTTTACTCATATTCTTAAGTTTAGATATTTGGTATTTGTTTCCAAGTGTTGAGACCTTTTTGTAATATAACCAACTTGAGAGTCGGTGCTGATTCCGTGATACAATGTTTATCTTCAAGATAGTTGAATTGAAAAAAAAGTGTACCTTATACTAGACTAAGTACAACTTTAGTGTAGCTGATATAAAGTTCATACTATCAGGTTGATACCAATATATACATCAGTTACTGGTAATTTTATTTTGTTCATCTTGTTGATAGTTGAAAATAATCCTTTATTGTCTTTAGAATAATAGACACACTAATCTTGTCACTGGTTCATATGTGGTCATTTCTTAAAATTTACAATTATAACTTTACAGGGTCTTAAAATATAGATCTTGTTCAACAGATCCCTTTCTAATTTTCTAAAAGTATTTTTATGATCTTTAGCATTTTACAAACTTTTTTATGGTTCCAAATTTAATTAATATGTTTTGTGTGTAACAAATTTCCCATTATTCTGACATGAATTTAAGTTTTATATGATATATGGGTAGCCTCTGTCTTATTTTGTTTATTTTAGATTTCCCACGTTTTATTCACAGCAACTCACGTTTTTCTTTTTATTTAAAGGTGAAAAACCTTTGGGTCATTATCACCTAGCCCTCGAATACTCTAATAACACCAAGGTCGGTAAAGAACAAGAGTTGGGGTCAAGGGATACCTGATAGGATAGGAAAGAGAGGGATTTAACCCAAGACTACATGACAAAGGTATAGATCCAGTTAGGATCCCTCGGGGGATTGCCACGTCCATACTTACTATAAAGGGAGAGAGGCCCTGAGTGAAGTATTTGATTTATGTCTACTGTGTGAACTAGTCATTTACTGCAACTCAAAATGACTCATGTTTCACTTTTTCTGCATTTTATGATGATTCAGGTGGTGGAAATTTCAAGGTTAAGTTTCATATCTATTTCATTATTTTAGATAGTATTCCTTATCTTTATGATTTAGTGAACTATTACTAACATTATCGCTGGTCTTGAACTGACTGTTTCCCTGCAGTCAGCAATTGTAATTTCAAAGTTCTTCCCTTTTACAATCTTAATCTTTGTTTTTTCAGTAGTCTAAATTAAAATAAATAATTATAACTTTCTAGGATCACTGTGTGAAGCCCTTGCCAATGTTAATTTGTGATCACATTAAATATTCATAAATTTTCCCGGTACTTTTTTTAACAGCCTGAAATAAAAATTTAATTTAATTTAATTTCATTTCATTTATTTGGTTGTGGTTGACAATTCAATTGCATACAACAAGTCTAAGCCTTTACATCAATACATAAAACACAGTACAAAACACACACAACACATTATCGATTCTTTTATACAAATAGGTGTATCAGACAATGAATAAACAATAAAATAGAGAAATATTAAACAAAATAAATAACATTTGAACAAATAACAAATTTTGCATGACTTATTAGAATAATTTATCTTAATTAAAAAAAAGTCATTCCATGTATTAAAAATTACAAAGACACAAAGTGTCAAGTACGGTATATAAAATAAATTGCTTCACTAGCAAAATACATCCCGGATATAAATGAAGCCCCTAAAACTTTCCATGATCAAGGTACTCCCACAGAGTAAAAAGATTCAGACATTAAAAATTGTCTAAGGTTTTTTTTTTAAAGTTTGAGGATTTTTAATATTCTTTAAACGTTTGGGAAGCTTATTGTATAGGTCCACACCAGCTTGAGATGATAGTTTCCTACATTTGGTCAGCCTGTGCTGGCCCAGTCGCAAAAAAACTCCCGAATCAGGTGCTGTAATTATGCACATCTCTATTCAGAACAACATGACACTTAAATTTTGTAAATAAAATTATTAAAAAATTATACATGCATGGAAGTGTCTACCCAATTTCCAAAATGAATTTTTAACAATGTCCAGAGTTATTTATTTCAGCGACAAGTCCTATTGACGTTTTCTGCAATATAAAAGCTTTTCCACATGCTGAACTGATGAATCACCGTATACAATGATGCCATAGTTCAGGTGTGGATGAACAAGCTCATAGTATGGTGTTAAAAATGTGTGTTGGCTACAATAACTCCTAAGATTTCTTAAAATGAAAATTGCTGAACTAGGTCTAATTTTTTTTTACATATTTGTAATCTACATGACACCCCAAATTAGTCTATTATCATTGACTACACCTAGAAATTTTACAGAATGCACATCCTCTACTATGTTGACTTCCAACATTATAGTGGTTACTGGTTCTGCATTACTGTTGCTTAACTTAAAATGCATATAGTTTGTTTTATCAAAATTAATTTTTAAATAGGTTTCCATAAAATACTGACACATAGTATTCAACTGGATAAAAGCTTTTTGCTCTAAAAGCTGAACACTAAGGGCTCCTACACTAATAGTTGTGTCATCTGGATACTGAAGCAGGTTGTCAATACAAACAGATGAAACAACACACGCCCAAGAACCGATCCTTGTGGGACTCCATAGTTTATTTCTACTATATTAAATAATCCTCCTGCCCTCTTGGAAAATGACCAAATATGCTTCAAATGAAGGAGGTCTGAATTTTTGTGTTCTAAGGATTATACAAAAATAATTTTCCACTTTCTGAATTTAAAAGAAAATTTTTTAAATATTAAGTTCAATTCAATATAGTAGGCAATATCTGTTTGAAGGTCTCCTGAGTATAGTGGTATTGGGATGCTGTCTGTTATTCATGAAGTGGATGGATTCATTCAGCTCAACTATTTTAATGAAATGAATTATTTGGGCATATTTTGGCCATCTCCCAGGCACTTTTTTCCTTTAGTTCACTAGTAAATTGGGAAAAAAACAAAATGAACTTTGACTAGAATTTTTGGGTACATAGAGATATGTATTTATCTGTGTGAGTTTGTATGCACCTCTAACTGAGGTCTTGCCACATATTCTTTATCGAATAATGTGGTTTTTTAACACACTGAGGTCATACATATTTTTGTATGTTTAAATATGTTTTCTGAATGAATTTACGTAGTTTAAAATGTTAAAATGGTTTAGTTTTACTCAGTGGGTCAGTAGCTTAAGGAGTCACTTCTCTGGATCAAGAGTAGCAACAACAAAAACGAAACTAAACTAAAGTGCTTAATACATCTATTCTATAGTTTTGTTACGTTTTTGTTGTTGCTACTCTTGATCCAGAGAAGTGACTTCTTAACCTACTGAGCTATCAGAACACTTAGGAATATTTACTGTCTAATCAATATTTGAAAAGCAAGATTCCTATTCTAGTATAACGAAAGAAATCAGTAGTTTTGTTTCATAAAGTATAGTAAATATTAGTGAGAGGTATCTGTAACTTTTTGTTGGCAAAGGAAATTTTAAGCTGTATTATTACTATGTGGATTCTGATAATCCTGAACCTACAACATGTACTTCTTGTTTTTGAAATGTATTTACTTTATCTTTTGCGATGTAGATATGGAAGGCATCAGTCAGTTGAATTACATATATATATATATATATATATATATATATATATATATATTTATTTATTTATTTAGAAAGATAATCTTTATTTCTCATTGAGACTAAAACATAGTAATACTCAGTCTTTGAATTTATATAATGCAGAGTCTGCATTTATATAACACATGAATAACTAAAATGCTTAAGAACTTATACCAATGCTTAAGAATTGAGTAAAACTAAATATACATTTCTCTATGAAAAAGGTAGCAAACCCTATAGGGACAGCCTGTTTTGGATTCTCCAACAAATGAAATAAAATATTTCCAAATGAAATAAAATATGCAGCCCCTAAACAAATCTATATAATAATAAAAAATAAGTGGAATCTACGATTTGAAAAATACAAGAAAACAGAAACCCATCGTACTAAATGCACAAATTTCCGCAGTCCATTTGACAGAGTATAATGATATACAAATCACATTTTCTTCACATCTATAAATCAAAATAACAAAGCAGGCAAAACAACAAGATTACAACAAAAGACAAGTGCATCACATAACTACAATTATTGTATAGCAAGATATCAAACAAAACCAAATTCACTACTATTACAAAATCACTGTAAATAAACACTCCACATTGTCAAGGGAATATAAACAGGCCTTTAATTTTTTAGAAAGTCTAATTTAAGTTTTACATATTTAAAAATCCAAGAATCATGTTACAAAAATTTGGTACATGATACAAAATAACATCTCGCAAAAGCTTCCTTGAAAGGTTGAGAAATAATCTTTAAGTTTAGACCATAGTCTTTGACGGTCTAAATTTTGATTGGATAAATTCTCTGACCACTTCTTAAATAAAATAATTTAAAACTCTAAATATATAGCCTATAGATATCTTATTGGAAAGTTTTTTAACTGCCTAAACAAGGGTGTATAAATTTACATTATCTTTTACGATGTAGATAATGGAAGGCCTCAGTCGGTCATATCATAAGATGTGCAGATCTAATCGAGGTTTTCATATAAATGTATGTGTTCGTGTATGTGAGTGAAAGTTAATGTTTGCGCACCACTTATAATTATTTTCCTAATTTAAATTTAGTGTTATTTTAGATTCATGGTGATTAATAATAAAGTTTAGTTTAAAATATCTTCAGACAGAATATTTGATTAATTGCAGCTTAATTTAATTTCAGATGATAATTAGTTAGTATTTGAGTGGAAATGACTCCATCCCGACCTTTATTGTTTACAGCAGCATGTTTTATCATTACAACACCAAGTAAGTACAAAGTATTACAAGTTTAATAGAAAATGGAGAATAATATGAAATCAGTGAAATTTATTATTAAGTAATTTTAGGAGGTTCTTTTATTAATTATGATGGGCCATCTAGAAAGTAAGAACCACTGTTCTCGCATGAGTGAAAAATGTCAGCCGGTCCCAGTAGTTGTTTTGATAGCACTGTAGCGAGTTTTATAATTGTGTTGTGATTGAAAATGTTTTTATAATGAATAATACAATTGAAAATCTTTCTGGTTGTGAAGTTTATGGATTGATATTTTTTATGGACAGCAGAGCACCATTACAGATTTTGATTTGGTACAAACCGAGTCACTATATTCTATTCCGTGAGTCCTATTGTGTCCACAATTAGATGTTTAATCTCTGCAATGAAAAAAACGTATTTCAATGGATTCCTTAACACATGGGAACTCATGGAAAGGTAATGGGAGACAGTGTGGTTATAGAGGGAGCCACTATCATCCTAGTAGGCTTCAATGGGTGTAACGAGTTCTAGAGCACATGACAGTTAGTAGGTATTGTGGATCAATAGTTTGAGAGAGGGCGACAAGGGCCTTGAAAAAATCCAGAAAACTCTGACCAACATAAACATGTTACAATGCAACATACCTTATTGGTTTGCAGCTTCGTATTCTTATGTACTGCACACTGATTTTTTTTCTCATTTAAGGCATTGACTATTGCAGAAAGAACAACACAGACCACTGGAAGTATAATATAGGCTGTATAATTTTTCTGGCATGGTCTGGACATTCACCTCACCAAGTTCAGCAGCCCGAACTCAATGGAATCACCCCCTTTTTATTAAAAACCTTCCAGTTATTGTATTTACTTTTATAAATAACTGAATAGCTTCACTTTAGTTTCCCTTTAATTTTTTGGCACAACTCCTAATTTGGTAGATTCTTAAGCACAACTTATCTGCAAATTCCTGTAATTTCATTATTTCTCATAAAACAAAGTATTGATTTTCATGAAACTTTTCTGATAAGTTTTTTATTTATATTGAATTTACTAAATTAGAAATATCTGCTCTATCTAGTTAAAGATTAATGGAACGTAACAAGTCTAGTAATGAATATTATTCAAAATTTATTGTCTTATAATAAACCAAAATCTTTGTTGATGACTAGTTTTTATGTGCAATATCTTTGGTTTACATATAATTAATGTAATTTCACGAATTTCAGACAATTTTTTTTTGCCAGTTAAATCTGTCTTTCTATTGGTAATCTGTTTCTCATTTTATTCTGAAATATTCTCTAAACATTTCTGAAATTATAAACTTATATTTTCTTCTATAAGTTTTCATAATATTTATGTATTCCTGTGTAGTGTAAAATCTTTGCTGTGTTTTTAAAGCTGATTCTACATCTCCAAAATATGAATCATTTGGCACGAAGCTTTTCCCAGGCGTAAAGTATTTAAGTTTTATTGTTTCCAGATTAACTTTGTCATCAAACAGTGTTTTCAATGAGAGTACTATTTTAATATTGCTGTTTTGTCCGCCACAAGAATCTAATCAGAGTAAAAGTTCTGTTATGTTATCACCAGCATTGTTAATATGTCAACATATGCCAATATTGTGTAATATGTCCCTACTTCCTAGGCATCTCTTCCTACCGAACTTTCTCCCTATACATACAAAAAAATCCCTCTTTATTTTTTCCAGAATATAGTCCTGAGTTGTGTAACCATATCTGCCTCTTGTAAAATATGACATTGGAAGGAATTCTAGGTAACAGTAAGGTTTTCTGTAATACGATAATGTCTCTAAATGTTTTAGTTCCTTTGCTTTCCTGATATCACTTTTCATTAAATTTTGGGCTTATTCAACTTCTCACTAAGTTATTCTTTATATTTTTCATTTTCTTTATTATTGCTACAATATATTTTTGCATGAAAAATGTATCATACTTCTGACAGGTGTCATTTAAAATTTTTTCCTTTTTTAATATTAAAAAAGGAATGTAATATATGTTGGTAGCAAGAAAAATTTACTGATGTGTTGTTAGAATTTGTTTTTGGTATAGATAATACATATTTTTTTCTCTATTTTGACAGGCAAATATTCTCAATGAGAATTGTCTTTCTTACAATAATGCAAAATTTATGGAGGAAACATTTTAATGCAATTTTTTATGTTATTAATTACATCTGTAGGAAGATTAAGTTGTCCTTTTTGGTGAAAACGCTGACACTCTCTTGGAGTACCTTCTGAACACAGTTTATTAAGAGACATATTAACTCTTTTAGTGGAAATTGAAAGTGTTTTAATGAACATATCATGACAGACTATCTCTTTTCCTAAATAAAAAAAATCTTGTATGATTTCTTTTGTTTTAAGTTCCTTATTTTCATTTTATATATTTTTCTTTCATTAGAGCTGCTATAAAAGGAGTTTGCTTATTATATGATTCTAAATCCCAGATTTTTTAAACATTTATTTTTCTAATTTTGGAGACATTTTAAGTACTGGTAACATTTTTTTAAGCAATTGAGATCTGAACTCTTTTAGTTTGAGCAACTACAGTAAAATGTTCTTGATTTAAGTCCCTTTTTGGGGTTGAAAATGCCTGTATTTCATGTTTTTTCCTAACTTTTTTTAGTTTACTTTTATTGTTTTCTACTATCAACCCTGAAGCTGCGCCCTACCTTCATTACTTTTTTCTTGTCTACACTTGCCTTTATCACTTTCAAAGCTTGCATTAAAGTCTACATCTGAGTTTATGTTAGGTATGAATGAAGGATATGCATTAGCATTATTAGAAAAGGTAGGAATGTCTTCAACAACTAATGTGTTAGATTGTTTAGCTTGAACAGAGATGTAAGCGAAATTACTATGTGTCACTAAATGTGCTAGGTTCTAAAAATTCATCACGAATAATATCAGTATGATAATGCAGTAGGATTGTCAACAACTACTGATGTTAAAGGGTATATATTATGCATGTGACTGAGATTTTTATTTAAAATGTTGAAAATGCTACGATCATTCTTGAGAACTAGTGGTTCATATTGTGAAGTTGCAACAGAGGCGCAAATGAAACTATTACTGTCCACCATTGATGTGTTAGATTCCAAAATTTCATCACATATATAAGTAGGATTGTCAACAATTAATGTTGATTGCGTATGATGAGAGTTTGCATTTGAATGGTCGATAACGGTCTGAACATCTTCAAAAACTAGGGTGATTATTTTTGAAGTTCCATCCTACAATGAATGTAGTTGGTTTAAGAAACTGTTTACAGGAGCTACCAGAAAAAATAAAATAAAAATAAAACACATCAAGCACACACACACACACACACACACACACACACACACACACACACACACACACACACACACACACACACACACACACACACACACACACACACACACACACCTATACTTGTTTCCTGTATGAATCGAGGAAACGCGTAGCGTTAATGCATAGTCAACTTTTCTGTAATACTAAAAATATCTTAATAATATTTATTGCTTATACTAATAAAATTACACCAAAACTAGTTATGACTTTTTTTTTCCAATAAAGGTTATTTTTAAAACATGCACAGTACATACACTGCGAGCAAATGTAGACATCATGTGAGATACACTACTCTAAGTAGGGTATATGTAAAAGTCGTAAGTTTATTCCCAAGGATTTCTTTTGTTTATCAACCGGAAATTATACAGGATGTTACCGTGGTTCTTTAAATTAAAAAAAAAACACCTGCTCGACTATCTTTAGAAAACACGATCATGAAAATAAAATCGTTTTCATACAGGCATTAAGCAAGTCCGTAAATATAGAACCTTTTTACAATGAAAGGTGAACCGATCCTATCTCCTTATCTCTCGCCATAATATAAAGTTAAATTTATATATCGTAATATTATTGTTGAAGATATTGCACATGCTGTTAATGTAAACTAGTCTGTAAATATACAAACCTTCTACTCTGAAATTTGCTCCAATCTTATCACTTGCATATCTCGTCATATTTTAAAGTTAAATTTATAAAGCTTATTATTATTGTTCAAGATTAGTTACATTGCTTATTATTATTGTTTAAGATTAGTTACATTGCTGACAATTTAAACAAGTCTCTAACTAGACAAACTATCTACTCTAAAATGTGCACCGATCCTATCACTTGCAGCTTTCGTCATATTTTAAAGTTAAATTTAAAAAGCAAATTATTATTGTTGAAGATTATTCACATTGATGACAATTAAACTAATCTCTAAATATACTGTGAAATGTTCACCGATCCTATCACTTCTATCTCTGACCATAATTTATAGGTTAATTTTTATAGCTTATTATTATTTTTGAAAATCATTAATTTTGGTACAATGTAAACAATCTGTAAATATACAAAAACTCTACTACGAAATGTGCGCCGATCCGTCACTTTCATCACTCCTAATAATTACTTAAGCTTATTATTGTTGTTGAAGTTTATATACATTGCTTTTAAGTTACACAAGGAGGTATTTTATTTTATTATTATTTTTTTTTTAATATGAAAGTTGCGTCGATCCTATTACTTGCATTTTTTGTCATAATTTAAACATAAATTGATTAAACTAATTATTATTGTAAAAGTTTTTACATTGATGATAAGTTAAACAAGGCCATAAATACACAAACATTTTAAAATGAAATGTAGTCCGATCCTATCACTTGAATCTGTCTTCATAACTTTAACTAAAAATTAATATGTTATTATTATTGTTGATCAATATTTACGTCGCTGTTAAGTTCAACAAATATATAGATATACAAACTCTCTACAAAGATTTGTGCATGTATTCTTTCACTTGTAATTCTCGTCATTTACTTTCGAAATGTATACAAGTCTTTAAATATACTAAGTCTATACCATAAAATAGCCAACAACCCGTCTATTAGCAACTTTCAAAATGAATTATTGGTAATATATTTGTTTCACCAATTCTTAACTATCAAC